>ML387267.1:18066-91778 GCA_005239525.1 Nicotiana knightiana | reverse complement strand
TATCATCAATATACGCTAAAGGAACAAAGCCCACTCGAAAACTATCAATTTTAACAAAAATTTCTGAAATTGGCCAAACCCGACCCCTGGTCCCACGTCTCGGAATTCTATAAAAATTACATCACAATAATCCTCATCCTTTCCCGAGTCTATACATACCATGAACAACAAAATCGGACCACAATAGCCCCTTCAGTTACTCAATTAAAGTCCCAATTTCTCATGCCCTAACTTCCCCTAATTTTGGGTTTAAAGGCAACTAATTTCAGTTTTAATTACTTAGAAAACAACATAGAATCGAGTTATGAAGTCAAGCATCTTACCTCCAAGTCTTTCCCTTTTGATTCCTTCTTTAATCTCTCTCAAAAGCTCCAATTCCGTCCAAAAATAGTGAAAAGTGGGCTAAAGCTCGCGGATATGGCTTTTTAATACACTGCCCAGGCGTCCCTAAAATCCTCAGTGCGTTCGCGTCTCCAGGTGTGCGTTCACGAAGCACAACCAGATTCCCTTATACGCGTTCGCGTCCGCCCCACGCGTTCGCACAAAGCAATCTGTGCAGCCTCCCACGCGCATCTAATACCTATGTGTTCGCACAAGCCCATACGCGAACGCATTGTACAAAAATCCAACACCCCAAAACCCCTCTATGCGAACGCATGACCACCTCCAAAAATGCATAGCTAATTTTTCAGTGCCGACCGAAAATCGCCAAAAACTAAATTTTGCCAATTCAAGCCTAATTCTACACCGGACATCAAAATCACATTCCAAACACACTCCTAAGTCCCAAATCACCTAAAGAAGCTATCCGAGCCAAAAAATCTACATTCTGAGGTCGTTTACCAATAAGTCAACTCCAGTTGACTTTTTCAACTATTAAGCCAATTTAAGAGACCAAGTGTCTCAGTTCTCACCACGACCACTCTGAACCCGAACCAACCGACCCAACACAACATAAATGGGCTAAGAAATAAATGATAAAGAATCAATAGGGAAAACGGGGGTAAAATTGTAACGACCCTGCCGGTCGTTCCGTGAGATTAGCCCCGTTTCCCCTGTTTCTGCTTTATAATATGTTGCTTAGCCTATTTATGTTGTGTTGGGTTGGTTGGTTTGGGTTTGGAGTGGTCATGGTGAGAACTAAGACATTTAGTCTCTTAAATTGGTTTAATAGTTGGAAATGTCAACTGGGAGTTGACTTGTTGGTAAACGACCTCAGAATGTATTTAGTTCCTTAGTCTCTTGTTTTGTACTTAGTTCCTCATTCCGAGTCTTGATGTATTTTGACAGTAGGGTTATCTTGTATTGCTTATAGATTCTCATGATNAATTTCACCAATGATGCCGAAACCAACCAAAACACATCCGATTGACCTAAATATTTTCACACATATCCAAAATGACATTACGAACCTGCTCCACCTTCCGGAATTCCATTCCGACCATGATAGCCGATTTTCCACTACCGACCGAAAATCGCCAAAAACTAACTTTCGCCAATTTAAGCCTAATTCTACACCGGACATCAAAACTTCATTCCGAACACACTCCTAAGTCCCAAATAACCTAAAGAATCTATTCAAGCCATAAAATCCATATTCCGAGGTTGTTTACTAATAAGTCAACTCCCACTCGACTTTTTCAACTATTAAGCTAATTTAAGAGACTAAGTGTCTCAGTTCTCACCACAACCACTCCAACCCCGAACCAACCGACCCAACACAACATATATCAGCTAAGAAACATATGATAAAGCAGAAATGGGGGAAACATGGCTAATCTCACGGAACGAACGGCCAGGTCGTTACATCATCCCTTAACCGTCTTTGGTTGTCACGACGCCAAATCCTAAGCCGGCCGTGATGGAGCCATCATGGAACTAGGATAGCCAACAATCACATACTGGCATAATATTTTCATAATTTCTAAATCTGTTTCGATATTTCATAAAAGTCTTCCGCTTAAGCAGTTTAAAGCAACAAAATGAATAAAACAGTTTATACACTGCCCCAAAACCCGGAGTCAACCTGTCATGAGCATCTATGAGTAGTAAAAAATAACCCTACTGTCATAGTACATCAAGACTCGGAACGAGGAACTAAATACAAAACAAAAAATGGGAAAAAAGATGTTGTGGACGCTGAACAGCTACCTCGAAGTCTCAACTCCGGCTCCGCAATAGGGAAGAAAACTAACGCTCGGTACCAGCACCTGTATCTGCACACATGGGTGCATGGAGTAATGTGAGTACGCAAACTAAGTAATGAGAATAAATCAAGTCTAAGTAGTAAGAAACACATAGGATCAAATCATCAATTCACAATAAGCACATCCTTTCTTTCCAACAGTGTATACATTAAATCAACATGCTTTAAATTCCAACTTCAGTAAAATCCTTTGAAAAGTGTGATTTCCAACAATTTCAAAAAAATACCCAAAGAGTTTAGTGTAAAAATGAAATAAATCATAAATAGCCCCTCGGTCCAAAACATGTATCATAAATCGCCTCTCGGGAAATCATCACTCAGAACCAGTCGCTTAGCATGTCTCACAATCACGCAGTATCAGCCCCTCGGGCAACCTCACTGTCACTCACTCGGCACTCGGCACTCGCACTCAGTAGGTACCTGCGTTCACTGGGGGTGTGTACAGACTCCGGAGGGGTTCCTACAGCCCAAGAGCTAATATCAAGCCACCTCGTGGCATATCATATTCTCACAATCAGGCCCTCGGCCTCACTCAGTCAAACTCTCAAAAAACCACTCGGGCTATCAGTAAAACGGGGTACTCGACCCAAAACATCATTTTATATCTCAAAATAGTGTAATTAAGGCTGAGTTTCTAAATCAGTTAAACTTAATATGACTGAGTGTAAATCATAAGTCAACACAGTGAAGAAATAGCAGTAAAAGCCCCAAGGGGTCTAAACAAGTCGGCACAAGTCCCAAACATGGCTTACAACCCAAATATAACAATAGTCTTAAAACACGATTTAACATATGATTTAAAAGTAAATACGCAACTCAATAGTTTCCACGGGAAGGACCAAGTCCAAATCCAAAATCAGTGCACGCCACACACTCGTCATCCGGCATGTGCGCCACTCCAAAAATAGTGAGAAAATACGAAGTTCGAGGTTTCATACCCTCATGACAAGATTTACAATCATTACTTACCTCAAACGGGCCCAAATACTAATCCGCGATGCTCTTTGCTCTCGAATCGACTCCCAATTGCTCCGAATCTATCCAAACCAGATTAATATCATCAATATACGCTAAAGGAACAAAGCCCACTCGAAAACTATCAATTTTAACAAAAATTTCTGAAATTGGCCAAACCCGACCCCTGGTCCCACGTCTCGGAATTCTATAAAAATTACATCACAATAATCCTCATCCTTTCCCGAGTCTATACATACCATGAACAACAAAATCGGACCACAATAGCCCCTTCAGTTACTCAATTAAAGTCCCAATTTCTCATGCCCTAACTTCCCCTAATTTTGGGTTTAAAGGCAACTAATTTCAGTTTTAATTACTTAGAAAACAACATAGAATCGAGTTATGAAGTCAAGCATCTTACCTCCAAGTCTTTCCCTTTTGATTCCTTCTTTAATCTCTCTCAAAAGCTCCAATTCCGTCCAAAAATAGTGAAAAGTGGGCTAAAGCTCGCGGATATGGCTTTTTAATACACTGCCCAGGCGTCCCTAAAATCCTCAGTGCGTTCGCGTCTCCAGGTGTGCGTTCACGAAGCACAACCAGATTCCCTTATACGCGTTCGCGTCCGCCCCACGCGTTCGCACAAAGCAATCTGTGCAGCCTCCCACGCGCATCTAATACCTATGTGTTCGCACAAGCCCATACGCGAACGCATTGTACAAAAATCCAACACCCCAAAACCCCTCTATGCGAACGCATGACCACCTCCAAAAATGCATAGCTAATTTTTCAGTGCCGACCGAAAATCGCCAAAAACTAAATTTTGCCAATTCAAGCCTAATTCTACACCGGACATCAAAATCACATTCCAAACACACTCCTAAGTCCCAAATCACCTAAAGAAGCTATCCGAGCCAAAAAATCTACATTCTGAGGTCGTTTACCAATAAGTCAACTCCAGTTGACTTTTTCAACTATTAAGCCAATTTAAGAGACCAAGTGTCTCAGTTCTCACCACGACCACTCTGAACCCGAACCAACCGACCCAACACAACATAAATGGGCTAAGAAATAAATGATAAAGAATCAATAGGGAAAACGGGGGTAAAATTGTAACGACCCTGCCGGTCGTTCCGTGAGATTAGCCCCGTTTCCCCTGTTTCTGCTTTATAATATGTTGCTTAGCCTATTTATGTTGTGTTGGGTTGGTTGGTTTGGGTTTGGAGTGGTCATGGTGAGAACTAAGACATTTAGTCTCTTAAATTGGTTTAATAGTTGGAAATGTCAACTGGGAGTTGACTTGTTGGTAAACGACCTCAGAATGTATTTAGTTCCTTAGTCTCTTGTTTTGTACTTAGTTCCTCATTCCGAGTCTTGATGTATTTTGACAGTAGGGTTATCTTGTATTGCTTATAGATTCTCATGATGGTTGACTCCATGTTTTGGGGTAGTGTATAAACTGTTTTACTCATTTTGTTGCTTTAAACTGCTTAAGCGAAAGAAATTTTTGTGAAAGATCGGAATAGTTTTGGAAATTATGAAATATTATGTCAGTATGAAATTGTTGGATAGCTTAGTTCTATGATAGGCGCCATCACGACCGGCTTAGGATTTGGGGTCGTGACAATTTGGTATCAGATCCTAGGTTACATAGGACTCAACGGTCATGAGGAGGTTTAGTAGAGTCTTGCGGATCAGTACAGAGACGTTTGTACTTATCTTCGAGAGGCTACATAACCCTTAGGAACAGTCTCATTTTCTTAAATTCTGTCATGCCATTTTGTTGATTTTGGAAATCTAAACTTCTGTTGTTTCATTCTCTCACAGATGTAAGGACTCGTGCTACCGATCAGGGTGACCAGCCACCAGCTAGACCAATGAGAGGTCGAGGTCGAGGTCGCGGTCGAGGCTGTGGTAGAGTAGGGGACCAGCCCGTGCAGCATCCGGGGTAATACCAGAGGGTCCACCTACCATTCAGGATCAGGTTCCCGCTGCAGATACCCCAGCGGGACAGGCTCAGGCACCGACAGTGCCTATTGTTATTCCGGGTCTTCAGGAGACTTTAGCTCAGATCTTGACTGTATGTACCACCCTTGCTCATGCAGTTGCTGCATCTTCTACTACTGCTACTTCTCAGGCCGGGGGAGGCACTAAGACTCCAGCTACCTGGACACCTGAGCAGGTTACTCAAGGCCTTCAGACACCGGGGGCAGTTCCAGCACTGCCGGTTGCTCCAGTTTAGGACTTCGTGGTTCTGGCTATGCCAGATGATGAGCAGCGTAGACTGGAGAGGTTTAGTAGACTTCAGCCTCCAACATTCAGCGGTGCTGAGGGCGAGGATGCCCAGGGTTTTCTAGATAAGTGTCAGAGGATGCTTAGTATTGCTGGGATTCTGGAGACCAATAGGGTCTCGTTTGCTACTTTTCAGCTTTCTGGGGCTGCTTTTACTTGGTGGGAGTCCTTTGAGAGGCGTAGTCCTGTTGGTGCAGCACCCCTCACCTGGTAGCAGTTCTCCACTATCTTCTTGGAGAAGTATGTTCCCAGTCTCACAAGGAGGAGCAACACAGGCAATTTGAGCAGCTGTGTCAGGGGGAGCTATCAATGACGCAATATGAGATGGGGTTTTTAGAGTTGGCTCGCCATGCCACCGAGTTGCTTCCTACCGATAGGGAGAGGATTAGGAGGTTCGTGGATGGCCTCACTTATTAGCTCCACCTTTTTATGACTCGGGAGAGGGTATCAGGTGCTACCTTCGAGCAGGTTATTGATATTTCTCGAGATATTGAGTCGGTTCACCGCCAGGAGCGGGAGGAGAGGGAGGCCAAGAGGCCTCGTGGATCGGGTGGTTCTAGTGGTGCTCCTTCCAGGGGCAGTTTCAGGATGGTAAAGGTCGTTCATTCAGGCCTCCTCAGTCAGTTCGCGCAGCCTATAGTGGTGCATCTTCGAGGCATGGTCCCCGCAGTTCTCAACCGGGCCGTTCTTCATTCGGTGCCCTTCCATCCCATAGTGCAGCTCGAGCACCCCTAGTCAGAGTTCCTCTATGCATGATTGTTCTAGTGGCCATTCTGGTGCCAGGGGTTTTTATCAGTTCCCGTCTCCAGCTCCAGGGCGTTGTTTTGAGTGCGGAGAGTTTGGGCACATGTGGAGGTAGTGTCCCCGTCATTTTGGTGGTTCTCAGCAGAGGGGCCAACCCTCGACTTCGGCTCAAGTTACTTCACCTCCTGCCCAAACAGCTAGGGGTGGGGGCCAGACCGCCAGGGGTCGCCCTAGAAGGGGAGGTCGTGTAGGTGGAGGCCGGGTTCATATCTATGCACTTCCAGCCAGGCCAGATGCTATGGACTGCAATGCAGTGATCACATGTATTGTCTCAGTCTGTCGCCGAGATGCTTTGGCTTTATTTGACCCTGGTTCTACATATTCCTATGTTTCATCATATTTTTCCTATTTTCTGGATATGCCCCGTGAGTCTCTAGTTAAATCGGTTCATGTGTCGACTCCGGTGGGCGATACTATTATTGTGGACCGTGTGCATCGGTCATGTGTGGTATCTATTGGGGGTCTGGAGACCCGAGTGGACCTATTGTTACTTAGCATGGTTGATTTTGACGTGATATTGGGCATGGATTGGCTATCTCCGTGTCATGCTGTTCTTGATTGTCACGCTAAGACCGTGACCTTAGCTATTCCAGGATTTCCGAGGGTTGAGTGGAGAGGTTATTCTGAGTATGTGCCTAGCAGGGTGATTTCCTACCTGAAGGCTCAGCGTATGGTTGGAAAGGGGTGTTTATCGTATTTGGATATTGTGAGGGATGTCAGTGGTGAGACTCCCCTATTGATTCGGTTCCTGTGGTCCGTGATTTTCCGGACGTGTTTCCTGCAGACCTACCAGGCATGCCACCTGACAGGGACATTGATTTTGGTATTAACCTGGTTCCAGGCACTCAGCCTATCTCTATTCCACCTTATCGTATGGCACCAACGGAGTTGAAGGAATTAAAGGAGCAGCTTCAGGAACTCCTAGATAAGGGGTTCATTCGGCCTAGTGTTTCACCTTGGGGTGCTCCGGTGTTGTTTGTGAAGAAGAAGGATGATTCTATACGTATGTGTATTGATTATCGGCAACTGAACAAGGTTACGGTGAAGAACCGGTATCCCTTGCCTCGTATAAATAACTTATTTGATCAGTTGCAGGGTGCCAGTGTATTTTCCAAGGTTGACTTGCGTTCTGGCTATCATCAGTTGAAGGTTCGGGGGCCCGACATCCTGAAGACTGCCTTCAGGACTAGGTATGGTCATTATGAGTTTCTGGTTGTGTCATTCATGCTGACTAATGCCCCAGCGGCCTTTATGCACTTTATGCACAGTGTATTCTGGCCTTATCTGGATTCTTTCATCATCATGTTTATCGATGACATCTTGGTGTATTCCCGATCTCGGGAGGATCATGAGCAGCATTTGAGAGTTGTGCTTTAGACCTTGAGGGAGAAGAAGTTGTATGCAAAATTTTCGAAGTGTGAGTTCTGGCTTGATTCGGTAGCGTTCTTGGGGAACTTGTTGTCCAGTGAGGGTATTCAGGTTGATCCGAAGAAGATAGAGGCGGTGCAGAGCTGGCCTAGACCGTCATCAACTACCGAGATTCGCAGTTTCCTTGGTTTGGTAGGGTATTGTCACCGTATTGTAGAGGGATTTTCATCTATTGCAACACCTATGACCAGGCTGATCCAGAAGGGTGCTCAGTTCAGGTGGATTAAGGAGTGTGAGGAGAGCTTTCAGAAGCTCAAGTCAACTTTGACTACAGCTCCGATGTTGGTTTCGCCTACGGATTCAGGTTCTTATACAGTTTACTGTGACGCCTCGAGAGTTGGCCTTGGAGAGGTTTTGACGCAGGACGGTAGGGTGATTGCCTACGCGTCCAAACAGTTGAAGGTGCACGAGAAGAATTATCCAGTGCACGATCTTGAGCTAGTAGGTATTGTCTACGCCTTGAAGATTTGGCGTCATTATTTGTATGGAGTGCATTGTGAGATTTTCACTGATCACCGTAGTTTGCAGCATCTGCTTAAGCAAAAGGACCTGAATTTGCGTCGGAGGAGGTGGTTGGAGCTCCTCAAGGATTATGACCTTACCATTCGATATCATCCGGGGAAGGCCAATGTAGTGGACGATGCCCTGAGTCGCAGAGCAGAGAGTTTGGGGAGTCTAGCCTACCTTCCAGTAGTAGAGCGACCTTTAGCACTTGATGATCAGGCTTTAGCGGGTCAGTTGGTGAGATTGGATCTATCAGAGCCCCCGCAGGTATTGGCTTGTGTAGCCTTCAGGTCTTCTCTTTATGATCAGATTAGAGCACACCAGTATGTTGATCCACACTTGCTCGTTCTTCAGGACAGGGTCCGTCGCGGTGATGTCAAGGATGTTGTTATTAGTGATGATGGGGTCATGAGGATGCAGGGCCGGATTTGCATGCCCCATGTGGATGGACTTCGAGATTTGATTCTAGTTGAGGCCCATAGTTCGCGGTATTCCATCCATTCGGGTGCCGCAAAGATGTATCCAGATCTGAGACATCATTATTGGTGGAGGCGGATGAAGAGGGATATTGTTGAGTTCGTGGCTCGGTGTCTCAAATGTCAGCAGGTCAAGTATGAGCACCAGAGACCGGGTGGATTGCTTCAGATATTAGATATTCCGGAGTGGAAGTGGGAGCGGATCACCATGGACTTCGTAGTTGGGCTTCCACAAACTTCGAGGAGATTTCATACTATATGAGTTATTGTGGATCGGCTGACCAAGTCCGTGCACTTCATTCATGTTGGTACTACTTATTCTTCAGAGCGGTTAGCTGATATTTATATCAGGGAGATTGTACGATTGCATGGGGTTCCAATTTCTATCATTTCCGACAGAGGTACTCAGTTCACATCTCAGTTTTGGAGGGCCGTGCAGAGGGAGTTAGGTACTCAGGTTGAGTTGAACACAAAATTTCATCCTCAGACCGATGAGCAGTCGAGCATACTATTAAGATTCTGGAGGACATGTTGCGTGCGTGTGTCATTGATTTCGGGGGTTCATAGGACTAGTTTCTTCCACTTGCGGAGTTTGCATATGATAATAGTTATCATTCGAGTATCCAGATGGCTCCGTATGAGGCTTTATATGGTAGGAGGTGCAGATCTCCGGTTGGTTGGTTTGAGTCGGGCGAGGCTAGGCTATTGGACACAGACTTGTTCAGGATGCGTTGGGTAAGGTGAAGTTAATTCAGGAGCGACTTCACACTGTGCAGTCTAGGCAGAAGATTTATGCGGACTGGAAGGTCCGAGATGTGTCTTTCATGGTTGGCGAGAAGGTGCTGCTGAAGGTGTCACCCATGAAGAGTGTTATGAGGTTCGGGAAGAGGGGAAAGCTGAGTCCCCGGTTCATTGGGCCATTTGAGGCGCTTCAGAGGATTGGGGAGGTGTCTTATAGACTTGCCCTGCCTCCCAGCTTATCGAGTATTCATCTGGTGTTCCATGTTTCGATGCTCCGGAAGTATGTTAGTGACCCGTCTCATGTTTTGGACTTCAACACGGTTTAGCTCGAGGGTGATATGTCATATAAGGTAGATCTAGTGGCTATTTGGGGTCGTTAGGTTAGAAAGCTGAGGTCTAAGGATATAGCTTCAGTGGAGAAGACAGCTGGTGGAGGATGCCGCCTGGGAGACCGAGCGGGAGATGCAGAGCAGATATCCTCACTTATTTGAAACTAGAGGTATGTTTCTAGACCCGTTCAAGGACGAACGTTTGTTTAAGAGGGGGAGGATGTAACGACCTGGTGTTGATACCTAATTTTTCCTCAAACTACTTTAAAATTTGCATATATACCTTCAAAATCACTCTTTATTATAACTGATATTTTTCCGTAATTTTTCATATTTTTATTAAATACTTTTCCAATTTATTCAGTATTTTTATATTCAATAATTATTCATAAATTTTATTATAAATAATTTCAAAATATTTCCCAGCTGAATATATCATTTTTTGATCTTATTAGTATTTAATTATTTCACAAATTAGCCAATTTGGCATTATTTGACCATAATTACAATAAATTTACAATTATAGCCTAGTTATACATTTTATACTATTTTAATTCAATAATTAGTCATTTTATATTTTAAACACTAGTTAATTACCTTAATTTCACCTATTTAGCATTAATTTAATTTTATGTAATTATTAGCTATTTTTTATTAATTATTTATCTATTTAATCGGGTATTTAACAATTAGCCCTTTCCTATTTAAATTATAGCCTAATTTAATTTAACCCCAACCCAATTGAAACCAGCTCAATTACATAACCCAATACCCAATCCCAAACCTAAATCTACCCGACCCAATGTCTGAACAAATCCTGGTCGTTGATCAAACTTGATCAACGGCTCAAAAACGACCTTCCTTAATTAAACCTAGACCTATCCCCCACCGACCTCTCATTTTCTCACTTTTCTCTCATCTCTCTACTATCTCTCTATCTCTCTAACTCTCTAGAGACTTCCAGTCTCCTTTTCGCCTCCGATGAACCTCTTCGCCTTCTCCGGCCGTCTCTTTGCCGGAGACCGTGAAGCCCTTATCATCCTCCTGCCTCCTATGGTTCCTTCACGCTGGTAATGCTATCCCTAAGGCCCTCAAAGGACGAGGAGCTCAACTGTTCGAGCGCAATGCAGTGGTGTTGGTTCCGATTCGACAAAGGTAGAATGCCTGATCGAAGGTCCAGTACAGTAGGTAGCAGGCGTGTTCGTTTTGGCTCCCGAGCGAGAACGATAAATAGGCGATGCACCATCCTTGCTGCTACGTACGTTTTCCTTGACTTGACAGATTCATTCAATTGAACCCACACTCAAAGGAGGACCACAAGCTCGGGGCTCGACGAAACGGAAAGTTTCAGCATGTTGAAACTTCTTGGGGTTAGCAGTGAAAGAAAGAGCCCGGCATTCATTTCTTCATGAATATTCATAGCTGAGTCTACTAAAAGAGGGACCAGCCTCGTCGTGGTGATTAGAGGACACCTCTGATCGTTCACCTCTAATGTGACACGTTCCCTCCCGTTGGTCTGTTCCTGCTTGCTTCAGGCCTCCAGGGCTCGATTATGAGTAAGATCTTTTCATCTTTGGCCCAAACCTATGGGTTTCTAGGCCGGTATCTTCATCTCTAGGTTCACCCTTCAAGCCCTAACTTCTGAATCTTCCGATTCTTTTAGATCTGTAATAGATCTATGCATACTATGAGGTTTTCCTATGTTTTTTTTAAAGAATCTCCTATCTCTTGAACGATTTCCTCATTTTTCATACTATTGTTTCAAAACCTTTATTTTTTTGCAAAATGATTTCTTTGGATTTTTCAACAATTACTTTATGATTTTGAGCATGTTTAAACTTCACCTGAGTCTTTTCTTTTGTTTGAGCCATTTTAGTTAAGAAACCCTAATACTTCTGGGTTCGATTTGAAGGTTTGAATCTGTTTGCAATGTTGTTTGCATGAACTTTCTAATTTTTTTTTACGAATGCCCTATGTGTTCTATGCTTCTTGCGCTGATTTGTTGTTAAGGTTTTCTGAATCTCTACTACCCTTTTAGCTACTTGCTTAGGGTTTCTCTCACTTTTGTTCAACACATGCTATTTATCGACTAGTAAGTCTGATTATTTGTTTTATTGATTACTAGTTCTGAGCATTTCTCGTAAAGTTGTAATATCTTCCTTGAGTCTGTGACTCCGTGTATTCTCCTGATAGCTCGCTACTAATTTTTGAATTATTTCCTTGATTGTGTGATGATTTTCTTACTTAGTATTGACCCCTGTAATTTCTCAATCTCATGCGTAATTTTGTGAACCAATTTTTCGAAATTAAACCCCACCCTATTTATGGGCACAAACATGCTGTTAATTACTTGACATATACTTTCCTTATTTGAAATATTCTGTATCCAGTCCTTATTACATGCCACATGCTTTTACTATGGTAAAATCAGTCTTGTGATTGATTCCTTTCCTTGTTTAATATGACTTGTATCCGTTTGAACTATGACTCCCTAATTAAAGGGAGTCCGGTCCGTTATTTGATTCTGATTGAGGTTCTTCCTAAAACTCTGCTAAATTATTGTTTCCTACCTTATTTCTCTGCCTGTTTAAAACTATATATACACACTACTCTTTCATTAAGAAAAAGACGAAGATATACCTTGTTCTATTCTCTCTTGCTCACACACACAATCTACTATTCTTCTCTCGATTGTTTGCTATTGCTAGTCAGCTGGAAGTCAAGACTAGCTATTCTACTTTCCTCTTATTCTGTATTTGCTGTCTTCAACTGGTATGTTTCCAATTTATATTTAAAGTCTCCAAAACAACATGTTTCTCTGGTTATTACGATGCATCCTGCTTCTGGTTTCCTTTTACTTATGGTTATGTTGTCCTACTTGCAACTAGTTTCACATATTATGTTGTTTGGTTGTGGGTATCTCCTCCCTTATAGCCTCAACATGCAATCCCTAGGATACTATAATTGCCTTGTATGTTACTTAACATGTGTTTCTTAAACTTATGTGTAATTATGTCCTACCCCCTCCCAGCACTCCCTCTAATCTGATTCTGTGATTGGTTTTCAACCATGATTGATCCCATACTCTAGGTATATCTGACTGTATGACCATGTCTAACTAGTAATCCTAAGTTTGTGTCCCACTACCTGTAACCAATTGCAAGGCTTCTGCCTAGTTTGTGTCCATCATGTTGTGTGCCCTATGTGTCCCCAATTCCCATTGTCCCTGAGTGAAATCTATGTTTGAATGTGCTGAACCTGTGCGAGTTGTTTGCTGCTTTTCCAAAGATGTTTACATTATATTCAAGTTGTTTCATTACTGATCAAAACCTTTTCAGAAAACTTCTTTATTTACTGAATCAATCCAGTACTGTTTTGTGTCAAAAACTTCTCAACTCTATCTCTTGCACTTCACTTGATTCCTAGACCTTTAAGTTCTGCCCCCTCAGTGTGAGCACTGCTTTGGGACCTTGAGTTCTCTCTGAACTCTGACACACTGAGGTTGGTATTTCCACACTACACATGTTTAACTCCTGGTTACTAAGTCTGGGTGTGAGCATTGACTGGGAGCCCTTGAGGTCCTTAGGGAACTTTGACACACCTGGACTAGAAAAGGCTATGAATACCATATGGCAATGAGGTTTAGAGGATTTGGGCCTAATTGAAGGCTCCCTATAGAATAACTTCTTATTTTTCACTTCTGGTTGTATAATTCATAATCCTTGGCCTGTAATAATTTGTAAATAATTCTAGTGCTGGATAGTGAAACGGGAGGGGTAACTATGCATGCCTAGCTATTACAAGAGTAGAAACCATGCTTAGGTTTTTATTCCCTATCTATGCAATAGAGATCCTATGTAGGTTCATGTGTCCATGCATTAGATATCATGCTACTTAGGATTTATGTGTATTGTATTCAACATCTCATCTACGCTTAGAAATACTGCCTATAGGATAAATAATAACAATAAAATAAACTGCTATTACGTGATTCTGTCCATGTAAACATGTTTGGAAACTTCATTAGAAGTTCTGTCCTAGGATAAATAAACTGCAATCATGTCTTACCATGCCTGCGCACTTAGAGATCCTGTTTCTAGGTAAGTAATATTAACAAGATGTACTCTTGCTATTCCTGAAACGGTGCATAATGTTGTGATTTTATGTGCATTTAGAAATCCTGTTTAGGTTACTATGCATCATGCTGCATTAGACATCATGCTATAGGATCGTATTCATTTAACTGCACTTAGTCTAAATACAGATATCTAAAACAGTCCCCTATTCTAAACAACTGGTAATTAGTCCTTGCGCATCTTCAACACCTAGAATTGCATGTTATTAGCTATAAATAATCTGAATAACTGTTGCATGTTATCCTACACCTAGGCAAGCCTTAGGTAATCAACTTAAAAAAATAAAACCATAACTGTCCTTTGTGATTAGTGTTCAACTGTCAGCATGCTGAAAACCAGTAGGCCATCCTGATTAAGACTTCCTATCTGAGTCATGCAATAAATCTGTCTTTGTCTTATCACTTAGATACCATGCTTAGGATCTGAACCTGAATATGGACCTTAATTGTGTATGAGACATGCTGTTTATGTGCACTGTTTGTGGAGGTCTTTGATCCCTTTCCTGTTTATGTGCTACCCCCTTTATCTGCAGTTCTACTGGTTCATTTTATGTCGCCTTAGCATTTTCACCTTTAAAACCTAAGGGTCTGCCTAGCACCTCCTTTAGGATAGGAGTCCTAATTTCCTCCGGGACTGATAGGAAGGGATGGGTAACAACATGCAATAGAGGTCGAGACCAACACTCGATTTAGTTACTTTCACGGGGTGGGAAAGGGTAGAATATGGATATGATGATCGGTGCGTTAATACCACGTGTAGCCCCTCTTCGAGGAGTGATTACCTGGTATTGCATTTATGTGACCCGTATTATTATAAACCTAGGATACTTTTTATATGCTTAGATTGTAATCCTTTCAAAAGCTAATCTCCTTTACTGTTTCCAAACATCTGCATGCTTAAGACTTAAATCCCCTCTTATTTGAGCCTTTATTTATTTGTTTGATAAGCCGTACAAATTCACAAAAACCATTTGGCTGGGAACCACACTTGTGGATCCTGAGGGGTGCCTAACACCTTCCCCTTAGGATAATTTCAAGCCCTTACCCAATCTCTGGTTAGTAATGTAGTTGTAATTGAAACCCTTAGTTGCCCTAATGCACCGTTAAAATCGTTAGGTGGCGACTCTTCAAAATATGCAAATCCCTTTCCCAGAAGGAACGAGCCAATGTCATAAACCCCTTTCGACCGGACCCTTAAGGGAGCGCTCGGGGAAAAAGGGGGGCGCGACACCCGGCCGACCGTTCCATGAGATTAGCCCCGTTTCTCCTGTTTCTACTTTATCATATGTTGCTTAGCCTATAATGTTGTGTTGGGTCGGTTGGTTCGGGTTCAGAGTGGTCATGGTGAGAACTGAGACATTTAGTCTCTTAAATTGGTTTAATAGTTGGAAAAGTCAAATGGGAGTTGACTTGTTGGTAAACGACCTCAGAATGTAGATTTTACGGCTTTGATAGCTTCATTAGGTGATTTGGGACTTAGAAGTGTGTTCAGAATGAAGATTTGACGTCCGGAGTAGAACTAGGCTTGAATTGGCGAAAGTTAGTTTTTGGCAATTTTCGGTCGGCAGTGGAAAATAGGTTATTGGGGCCGGAATGGAATTCCGGAAGTTAGATCAGGTTCATAGTGTCCCTTTGGACGTGTGTGCAAATTTTCAGGTCATTCAGATGTGTTTTGGTTGGTTTCGACATCATTGGCGGAATTTAGAAATTTCAAAGTTCATAGGCTTGAATTTGATGTGATTTTGGTGTTTTTGCGTTGTTTTTGGCATTTCGAAGGCTCGGCTAAGTTTGAATAAGGTTATGGGACTCTTTTGTGTTTTTGGTTGGGGTCTTGAGGGGCTCGGGATGATTTCGGATAGTCATCGGAGGGATTGAAGTTGAAAAATGCAGCTGAAGAAGCTGCTGGTACTAGGCATCTGGTATGGCCGCACCTGTGGAAGGGTAGCCGTAGGTGCGACCCCGCAGGTGCGGGGTGGCTTGTGCAGATGCGAAAAGGGGTCAGGCTGGAGGAACTCGCAAGTGCGAGTCATGGGCCACACCTGCGGGTGACTCACCGCAGGTGCGAGTTTTGGGCATTTAGTGGAATTCCGCATGTGCGCACCTGGGACCGCAAGTGCGGGTCCGTAGGTGCAAAGAAAGGGCCGCATGTGCGATTTCACTAGGCAGGAAGTATAAATACTTGCCTTCGCGAATTTTGCCATTTCTCATCACTTTTGCATGCGGGTTGAGTCATTTTGAGAGCAATTTGGAGAAGGATTTCGAGGGTCCTCTGTGGAGGTAAGTTTCTCAGACTAAAAACTCGATTCTATGTTATTATATGACGGATTAGGCTTGGAATTAGTGGATTTAATGGCATAAATTGGGGGTTTAGGGCTTGGGTAATTGAGACTTATAATTTAGGAATTTAGGGGTCAATTGTGGTCGGATATTGATGCGTTTTATATGTGTAGACTCGGGAAAGGATAAGGATTCTTGTGATATGATTTTTATCAAATTCCGAGATGTGGTCCCGGGGCTCGGGCTTGGACAATTTCGGAAATTTTGGTTAAAATTGATAGTATTCGATTGGGCCTTGTTCCTTTAGCGTATATTGATGATATTAATCTGGTTTTGGTTAGATTCGGAGTAATCGGGAGCCGATTAGAGAGGCAAGAGCATCGCAAATTAGTATGTGGGTCGGGTTGAGGTAAGTAATGACTATAAATCTTGTCCTGAGGGTATGAAACCCCGAACTTCGTATTTTCTCACTATTTTTGGAGTGACGCACATGCCGGATGACGAGTGTGTGGCGTGCACTTATTTTTGGATTTGGACTTGGTCCTTTCTGCGGCAACTATTGAGTTGCATATTTACTTTAAATCATATGTTAAATTGTGTTTTAAAACTATTGCTATATTTGGGATGTAAGCCATGTTTGGGGCCTTGCGCCGACTTGTTTAGACCCCTTGGGGGATTTTACTGCTATTTCCTCACTGTGTTGGCTTATGATTTACATTCAGTCATATTATGTTTAACAATTTTCGAACTCAGTCTTATTTACACTATTTTGAGTTATAAAATGATATTTTTGGTCGAGTACCCCATTTTACTGATAGCCTGAGTGGCTTACTGAGAGATCTGACTGAGTGAGGCTGAGGGCCTGATTGTGAGGATATGAGATGCCACGAGGTGGCTTGATATTAGCGCTTGGGCTGAAGGAGCCCATCCGGAGTCTGTACACACCCTCAGTGAGCGCATGTACCTACTGAGTGCGAGTGCCGAGTGACGAGTGCTGAGTGCCGAGTGACGAGTGATTGGGAGGCATGAGTGAATGTGAGGTTGCCCGAGGGGCTGATACTGAGTGATTGTGAGGTATGCTGAGCGACTGATTCTGGGTGTTGATTTGCCCGAGGGGCGATTTATTATACATGTTTTGGCCCGATGGGCTATTTATGATTTATTTCATTTTACACTAAACTCTTTGAGTATTTTTCTGAAACTGTTGAAAACACATTTTTCAAAGGATTTTACTGAAGTCGTTCTTTAAGCATGTTGATTTAATGTATACACTGTTGGAAAGAAAGGCTGTGCTTATTGTGAATGGATGATTTGATCTTATGTGTTTCTTACTGCTTGGACTTGATTTATTTTCATTACTACTGAGTTGGCATACTCACACTACTCCCTGCACCCGTGTGTGCAGATACAAGTGCTGGTATCGAGCGCTAGTTTCCTTCCTTCGTGTGGAGCCGGAATCGGGACTTAGAGGTAGCTGTTTAGCGTTAATAGCATCTCTTTTCCCATTTCTTGTTTTGTACTTATTTCCTCGTTCTGAGTCTTGATGTATTTTGACAGTAGGGTTATCTTGTATTGCTCGTAGATGCTCATGACGGTTGACTCCAAGTTTTGGGGTAGTGTATAAACTGTTTTACTCATTTTGCTGCTTCAAACTGCTTAAGCGAAAAACATTTTTGTGAAAGATCGGAATAGTTTTGGAAATTATGAAATATTATGTCAGTATAAATTGTTGGCTAGCCTAGTTCCATGATAGGCGCCATCACAGCCGGCTTAGGAATTAGGTTCGTGACAAAAATTCTCGGAACAACCGGCCGAGTCATTACATTGGTTCTCATTATTGTGTTTATTTCAGCCATGAACACCGCCTGATTTCATAAGTGCATAGAGAACCGGCCTTGCAAAATTCTCCTTGAAGCAGCTAACACTTCACACTTACATAGGTGATTCCTAAATGTGTCATCCCATAGATACAGTATTTGATATACCCCGTATCAAATTTAGAAATCATTAAAAAGCCTTAATGCTTTATCCTTGGTACTGAACATTGTCTCATCACGAGAATGGACCAAAAGTTTAGTTGACAATGTTGAGCCGTCATTAATGACTTTGTTTGATCTCTTGAACCTAGATCTTGGGATCTCCAGTCTTCTAGGTAGAGTTACTGCTACTATGACTTGTTCTCGGCCATAGTCCCATTCCCCTTGATGATTTCTCAACTACCTCTCTAGTTAGGCCTTTTGTAAGTGGATCCGACACATTATCACTTGACTTTACATAGTCAATCGTGATAATTCCTCTAGAGAGTAATTGCCTAACAATTTTATGTCTTCGTCGTATATGACGAGATTTACCGTTATACATAATGCTCCCAGCGCTTCCAATTGTCGCTTGAATATCACAATGTATGCATATTGGTGCCAACAGTTTGGGCCAAAATGGAATGTCTTCCAAGAAATTCCGGAGCCATTCAACTTCATCACTGGCTTTATCTAAGGCTATGAACTAAGCCTACATTGTAGAGCGGGCAATACAAGTTTGTTTGGACGACTTCCAAGATACGGCTCCTCCACTAATAGGGAATACATATCCACTTGTGGACTTGGAATCAGCTGATCTGGTGATCCAATTTGCATCACAGTATCCCTCAATGGCCGCAAGATATTTACTATAGTGCAGAGAAAAGCCCTGGGTATGTACTAAATACCCCAAAACTCGTTTCACGGCCATCCAATGAGATTGACCTAGATTGCTCGTATATCGACTCAATTTACTTATAGCACAAGCTGTATCTGGTCATGTACAATTCATGATGTACATTAAGCATCCCTACACACGAGCATAATCCAATTGTGATATGCTTTGGCCTTTGTTCTTTGCTAATGCAAGATTCACGTCAATTGGAGTCTTTGCAACTTTAAAGCCTAAGTTCTTGAATTTTTCAAGTACTGTCTTAATATAATGAGATTGTGACAATGCCAGACCTTGAGAAGTCTTATGGATCTTAATTCCCAGAATTAAATCAGCATATGCCTAGTCTTTCATATCAAACTTGCCAGTTAGCATACGCTTAGTCGCATTTATGTTGGCAAAATCATTACTCATTATCAGCATATCATCCACATATAAGCAAACAATGACTATGTGATTTGGAACATTTTTAATGTACATACATTTATCACATTCATTTATTTTAAAACCATTTGACAACATTGTTTGGTCAAATTTCGCATGCCATTGTTTGGGTTCTTGTTTTAATCCGTAAAGGGACTTAACAAGTCTACATACCTTCTTTTCTTTACCTGGTACCACAAATCCTTCAGGTTGTTCCATGTAGATTTCTTCCTCCAACTCTCCATTTAAGAAGGCCGTCTTTACATCTATTTGATGAATTTCAAGACCATAAACTGCAGCTAATGCTACTAACGTTCGTATGGACGTAGTTCTTGTAACTGGAGAGTATGTATCAAAATAGTCATGACCTTCTCGTTGTCTATACCCTTTGACCACAAGTCTTGCCTTATATTTGTCAATAGTGCCATCATCTTTCATTTTCCTCTTAAAGATCCATTTAGAGCCTAACGGTTTATTTCCAGGAGAAAGATCAACCAATTCCCATGTATGGTTGTTCGATATGGATTCTATTTAACTATTGACTGCCTCTTTCCAAAATAATTATTCCGAAGAATACATAGCTTCTTTAAATGTTTGAGGCTTATTCTCCAATAAGAAAGTCACAAAATCTGATCCAAATGAAGTAGATGTTCTTTGACGTTTACTACGTCTTGGATCCTCCTGATTAAATGTACTTCCTTTTGTTTCTTCCCGAGGTTGTTTAGATCCTTCACCATTCGACTTACATTTCTTTTTATACGGATATATATTTTCAAAGAACTCAACATTATCTGATTTTATAACCGTATTATTATGAATGTCGGAATTTTTTGATTTATAAATCAGAAATCGATATGCTTTACTATTAGTATCATATCCTATGAAAACACAATCAATGGTTTTCGGTCCTATTTTTACCCTTTTTGGTTTAGGAACTTGCACTTTGGCCAAACACCCCCACACTTTAAAATAATTCAAGTTGGGCTTCCTTCCTTTCCATTTTTCATATGGAATGGATTTTATTTTGCAATGGGGTACTAGATTTGGTATTCAGTTAGCCGTAAGAACGGCTTCCCCCACAAGTTTTCTGGTAAACCAGAACTTATCAACAATGCGTTCATTATCTCCTTTAATGAATGATTCTTTCTTTCCGCATTGCCATTGGATTGGGGCGTGTAAGGGGCCGTTGTTTGATGAATAATTCCATATTCTAAACATGTTTCTTCAAAAGAAGATTAATATTCACCACCCCTACCAATTCTTATCATTTTGATTTTTGTGTTTCAACTTCATTTTTGTATTGCTTGAATGCGTCTATTGCTTCATCTTTACTATTAAGTAAGTAAACATAGCAATATCGAGTTCTATCGTCAATAAAAGTTATGAAATACTTCTTTCCACCGCGAGATGGTATTGACTTCATGTCACAAATATCTATGTGAATTAAGTCTAAAGGATTTGAATTCCTTTCAACTCACTTATAAGAATGTTTAACATACTTAGATTCCACACATATTTGACATTTTGATTTGTTGCATTCAAACATAGGCAATACTTCCAAGTTAATCATTTTTCGCGAGGTTTTATAATTGACATGACCCAAACGTATATGCCATAATTCATTTGACTCAAGTAAGTAAGACAAAGCTGAAATTTTATTATTATTTTCAACAACTATTACATTTAGCTTAAAAAGGCCCCCAGTGAGGTAACCTTTTCCTACAAACATTTCGTTCTTACTTATTACAACCTTATCGGATACAAAGACACATTTAAAACCATTCTTAACAAGAAGTCCAGCAGAGACTAAATTCTTCCTAATCTCGTGAACATGAAGGACGTTGTTCAAAGTCACCACTTTGCCGGAAGTCATTTTGAGAAATATCTTCCCACATCCTTCAAACTTGGCCTTTGCAGCAGTACCCATAGAAAGCGTCTCTTCAGGTCCAACAGGTGTAACGACCCGGCCGGTCGTTATGAGAGTTTAGCCCCGTTTCCCCTATTTCTGTATTTGTCATATATTGCTAGCTTATTTTTGTTGTGTTGGGTCAGTTGGTTTGGGTCTGGAGTGGTCATGGTGAGAATTGAGGCATTTAGTCTCTCAAGGTAGCCTAATAGTTGAGAAAGTCAACTAAGAGTTGACTTATTGGTGAGCAACCTCGGAATGCGGATTTTATGGCTCGAATGGTTTCGTTAGGTGAATTGGGACTTAAGAGTGTGTTCAGAATGGAGTTTTGATGTCCGGTGTAGAATTAGACTTGAATTCTCGAAAGTTAGTTTTTGGCGATTTCCGGTTGGCAGTGGAAAATAGGCTATCAGGGTTGGAATGGAATTCTGGAAGTTGGAATAGGTCCGTAATGTCATTTTTAGTATGTGTGCAAAATTTCAGGTCAATCAGAGGTGTTTTGGTTGGTTTCGGCGTAGTTGGCGAAATCTGGAAGTTTCAAAGTTCATAATCTTGAATTTGATGTAATTTTGGTGTTTTCCGTGTTGTTTTTGGCGTTTCGAAGGCTCGACTAAGTAGGAATAATGCTATGGGGTGTGTTGGTATGTTTGGTTGGGGCACCGAGGTGCTCGGGATTGATTTCGGATGGTTGGCGGGGTATTGAACTTGGAAATTTGCAGCAAATAGCTGCTGGTGTGAGTTTCTGGTGTTGGCCACACCTGCGGAAGGTTGGCCGCAGGTTCGATGTCGCAGGTGAGAAAGGAGGATAGGCAAGGGAATTTTGCAGGTGCGAAGAGATGGCCGCACCTGCGAAGCCGCATGTGCGAGGATTGGTCCGTTAGTGGGGTTGCACAGATGCGCACCTGGGACCACAGGTGCGGGTCTGCAGGTGAGACTAAGTGTCCTCAGGTGCGGAAATGCTAGCAGAACAGTATAAAAAGGGGCTTCCGTGAAATTTTATTCATTCCTCCATTTTTGCATGCAGTTGGAGCTCTTGTGAAGGCAAATTGAAGAGGGAGTTCGTGGTTCTTCAGTGAAGGTAAGTTCCTGGGTTATTTAAGTCGTTTCTATGATATTTTGTTCGGATTAGGCTTGTAAATTGAAGGATTAAAGTAGGTAAAGGATGGGAGGAATGGGTGGAGGATTGGAAAATTCTTTTGGCAATTTGGGTAGGCAATTGTGGTCCGATTGTGATGTTTTTGGTATGTGTAGAATCGTGGGTAGGCAATTGTGGTCCGTAAAATTTATCGAATTCCGAGGCGTGGGCCCGGGGCTCGGGTTTGGCCGAATTTCTAGATTCTTGTATAATTTGATAATTTTCGATTGAGTTGTGTTCCTTTAGTATATATTGATGACGTTGAACTGGTTTTCGCTAGATTCGGAGCAATCAGGAGCCAATTTGAGGGGCAAGAGCATAGCATACTAGTTTTGTGGCGCGGTAGATGTAAGTAATGGTTATAAATCTTGTCCTGAGGGTATGAAACCCCGAACTACATATTTCTCACTGATTTTAGAATGGCGCACATGTCGGATGGCTAGTATGTGGCGCACACTGATTTTTGGATTGGACTAGGTCCTCTCCGCAGCAACTATTGAGTCGCATATTTTACTCAAAACCTTATGTTAAATTATGTTCTAAAGATTGTTGAAATATTTGGGCTATTAACCGTGTTTGGGGACTTGTGCCGATTTGTTTAGACCCCTTGGGGGCTTTTTACTGCTGGTTTTCCTCACTATTTGTTGATGATTTCACTCAACCACATTGTGCTTACTGTTTTCGAAACTCAGCCGAATTTATACTACTTTGAGATTTAAAAATGATGTTTTGGGTCGAGTACCCTGTTTTACTGATTCGCCCGAGGGGCCTTTTGAGTGTTCTACCGAGTGAGGCCGAGGGCCTGATTGTGAGGATATGATACTTCACGAGGTGGCTTGATATTAGTGCTTGGGCTAAAGGAGTCCCTCCGGAGTCTGCACACACCCTCAGTGAGTGCACCGAGTGCCGAGTGATGAGTGACTGGGAGGCATGAGTGACTGTGAGGTGCTGAGTGACTGATTATGAGTGATGGTGAGGTATGCCCGAGGGGCTGATTATGAGTGACTGTGAGGCATGTACGAGGGGATGATTATGATACATGTTTTTGCCCGAGGGGCTACTTATGATTTTACTACTTTCACTCTGAACTTATGAAATATGTTTTTGCCCGAGGGGCCTCTATATGATTCATTTCATTTTCATATTAAATCTTTCGGTTTGAAGTTGTTGAAAATATACATTCTTCAAAGGATTTTTCTGAAGTTGGTTTTAAGGCATGATGATTTCATATATCTATGTTATACTGTTGGAAAGAAAGGTTGTGCATCTTGTGAATTGATGACATTGATTTTATGTGTTTCTTGCTCCTCAGACCTGATTTATTTTCATTACTACTGAGTTGGTGTACTCACATCACTCCCTGCATCTTGTGCTTTAGATTCGCAGGAAGTCTCTTCAGGGTAAGTATTTTGAATATGGTACTTTTGGGGATATTTGAGAGAGTATTCGGCGTCTTATGAGCCTTAGACGGTATGGTTTTGTGCTTGGGTCGCGTGTGGTGAGTCTGGGTTGAAAATTGTGGTATTACGACAGGGAGAAGTATCAATTTGAAGGTAAGTCAGAAGGAACTTGGGTAAATAGGGAAACTTGGTAGTAGGTCGGATCGACATGGTAAGGGATACAATTAGTTCTTGGGTGTTCATGAGGTGACGAGTTTTTTGGGTGTTTCTTAGCAATGCTCTTGGATTTTTGGTGGCCTGCGTAGTTTGGTTGAGTTAGAATAATTCAGTTGGGATGGTTTGGTGTTCCGCAAATGGGATTTTGGATAGTTCCGGATGGTTTCTACTGCGGTTAAGGGTGCATATTTTCTTATGATGTGTAGTGAATTTGTTTCTAAATGGGATCCAATGGGAGTTCTCTAGTTGGGTACGTAGTTGCTTGTGGCTCAGAAGGGACCATGGAGTTCCCGTATTTTTCCTAGGTTGGCATGGCGTGTGCGGTATGTTGGGTAGAGTTGAGATTTGCATATGTGAGGTCACGGTTCGGTTCTGGAAGGAAGGTCATAAATTCTTAGGCAGCATGGGCAATTTCAGATGACTAGGTAGATGATATCACTAATTGGTGCGACTTGATGAGGGTATATATTTCAGAAAGAGCAATGTGTTTGAGTTAAGGGTACTTCATTGGTATCGTGACGCCCTATTGTTGGATCGACTATTGATATTCAAGGTTGCTTGGTAAACGGAAGAATTATAGGGGTATCCCTCGTGGAATGAGTGAGTATTTGGGATGTGTTATGTATTCGAGCGGTGGAGTCGTGATCAGATATGGTAATCCGTACGTTTCATGGACTTCGAGACTGAGAGTTATCATAAATAGGATATTTTGTGGTAGTGAACTGTGAAGATGCGAGCTGAGCTAGTCGGATGTTAGTACGTACTATGATTCCGTCATTGTGAACTTTTCGGTAAGTTATCTATCTGTTGTGGGTGATCAAAGTTAATTTAGGGTCACTGTTAGGATAATATGGGTGTGTGTTCTACACCGTGACGAAATTGTTGGCTCCAAGTTTCTATTATTGAGAAATGTACCATTCGATTGTGACTGAGTTTATTCATGTCCTAGAGTAATCTATGAGTTACTATTCGGTGTTGCGAGGAGTGGTGATTATTGGTTATATGCACATATGGTGAGGTTCTAATTGGGCTTTATAGCTAGATTTGAGTAAGTTAAGTAATTGGGTGTTGCGGGATTGAGGTCTAGTTGGTTATATACCTTCTGATTCGGGTGGCATGGTATCGTCCGGTTTCCCTTGTGGTTATGGCAATGCACTTTGAGTACTTGATGTCGAATTTTGAATGGTTATTGATTTTGGGCAAGGGTTTTTTGAAGTATTTCAAGTGGACCAGCGTTTGGATGAGATCGCGCAATGTAGCGGAATTATGTAGGGGTATGACCTTGGTATTGGATTCGTGTGTTTTGATTTTTTACGGTGTGTGCTAGGCTGTTAGCATGATATGGTGATGGTAATTTTTAATGGCACGATAGTCCTCTCGTGTGGATCTTTTATATGATTTGATTGCATTGGGATGTTGCTGTTAAGTGCACGAGTTGCACAGGTTTTGGCTTCGAATTGTATCGATGTGTCATGTCTTCAGGGTGGTCGTGATGGATGAGAAGAGGTCATTGGACCTAGAATGGACATTTTCAGAATTTTCTACAGCATAGTTGGAAGGATAAATATCAAGAGTCGGCTTAGAAATCTGCTATAATTCCTGTTTGGGAAGGTGGAGCTTCATGTCTGACTGATCGGATGTATGGTTTTTAGTTCTACGTGCTTCTTTCATTATCGATAGTATATGGAAGTGTTAGAGCGAGGCATTTCTTGATAAGAGGTTATGTACCGGTATTGGGTTGTTCTGAGCAGTTATTGTGGTTAAGAGTTATCGCTATGAGTGTTTGAGTCACGCGGTGTATTATGTGATTCCATCTGGGGTGCGTATATGACTTGATTCAGCATGTTCAGACTTGATTAGTTTATAGTTATGGAAATTTTGATCTTGTATATTATTTCAGAAGTGGGAATTTGGTTCTAAGGTTTATGGGCTAGGATTTGGATTTCGAAATTTCAACGGTATTGTGCTATTGGACCTAGATGGGATAGGGTGACGTGGGATCACCCCCGGATTATGTGCATGGTAAGCTACGTAACAGTTTGATGGTGTTGGAGAAGAACTCTTGGCACGTTCGAGGACGAACATATGTTTAAATGGGGGAGGATGTAACGACCCGGCCGGTCGTTCCGAGAGTTTAGGCCTGTTTCCCCTATTTCTGCATTTGTCATATATTTCTAGCCTATTTTTGTTGTGTTGGGTCAGTTGGTTTGGGTCTGGAGTAGTCATGGTGAGAATTGAGGCATTTAGTCTCTCAAGGTAGCCTAATAACTGAGAAAGTCAACTGAGAGTTGACTTATTGGTTAGCGACCTCGGAATGTGTATTTTATGGCTTAGATGGTTTCGATAGGTGAATTGGGACTTAGGAGTGTGTTCGGAATGGAGTTTTGATGTCCGGTGTAGAATTAGGCATGAATTGGCGAAAGTTAGTTTTTCGTGATTTCTGGTTGGCAGTGGAAAATAGGCTATCGGGGTCGGAATGGATTTCCGGAAGTTAGAACAGGTCCGTAATGTCATTTTGAGTATGTGTGCAAAATTTCAGGTCAATCGGAGGAGTTTTGGTTGGTTTCGACGTAGTTGGCGAAATTTGGAAGTTTCAAAGTTCATAGGCTCGAATTTGATGTAATTTTGGTGTTTTTCGTGTTGTTTTTGGCGTTTCGAAGGCTCGACTAAGTTGGAATAATGCTATGGGGTGTGTTGGTATGTTTGGTTGGGGCCCTGAGGGGCTCGGGATTGATTTCGGATGGTTGGCGGGGTATTGAACTTGGAAATTTGCAGCAAATAGCTGCTGGTGTGAGTTTCTGGTGTTGGCCGCACCTGCGAAAGGTTAGCCGCATGTGCAATGTCGCAGGTGCGAAAGTCTGTGCGCAGGTGCGAAGGAGGCTAGGCAAGGTAAATTCGTAGGTGCGAAGAGATGGCCGCACCTGCGAAGCCGCATGTGCGGAGAATTGGCCGCAGGTGCGAGAATTGGTCCGTTAGTGGGATTACGCAGGTGCACATCTGGGACCACAAGTACGGGTCCGTAGGTGCGACTAAGTGTCCGCAGGTGCGGAAATGCTGGCAGAACAGTATAAAAAGGGGCCTCCGTGAAATTTTATTCATTCCTACATTTTTGCATGCGGTTGGAGCTTTTGTGAAGGCAAACTGAAGAGGGAATTCGTGGTTCTTCAGTGAAGGTAAGTTCCCGGGTTATTTAAGTCGTTTCTATGCTATTTTGTTCGGATTAGGCTTGTAAATTGAAGGATTAAAGTAGGTAAAGGATGGGAAGAATGGGTGGAGGATTGGAAAATTCTCTTGGCAATTTGGGTAGGCAATTGTGGTCCGATTGTGATGTTTTTGGTATGTGTAGAATCGTGGGAGGACGAGGTTTATAGTGGTGTAAAATTTATCAAATTCCGAGGTGTGTGCCTGGGGCTCGGGTTTGGCCGAATTTCGAGATTCTTGTATAATTTGATAGTTTTCGATTGAGTTGTGTTCCTTTAGTATATATTGATGATGTTGAACTGGTTTTGGCTAGATTCGGAGCAATCGGGAGCCAATTTGAGGGGCAAGAGCATAGCAGACTAGTGTTGTGACCTGATAGAGGTAAGTAATAGTTATAAATCTTGTCCGGAGGGTATGAAACCCCGGACTACATATTTCTCACTGATTTTAGAATGGTGCACATGTCAGACGACTAGTATGTGGCGCACACTGATTTTGGATTGGACTAGGTCCTCTCTGCGGCAACTATTGAATTGCATATTTTACTCAAAACCTTATGTTAAATTATGTTCTAAAGATTGTTGAAATATTTGGGTTATAAGCCGTGTTTGGGGCCTTGTGCCGATCTGTGTAGACCCCTTGGGGGCTTTTTACTGCTGTTTTTCCTCACTATTTGTTGATGATTTCACTCAGCCACATTGTGCTTACTGTTTTCGAAACTCAGCCTGATTTACACTACTTTGAGATTTAAAAATGATGTTTTGGGTCGAGTACCCTATTTTACTGATTCGCCCGTGGGGCCTTTTGAGTGGTTCTACTGAGTGAGGCCGAGGGTCTGATTGTGAGGATATGATACGCCACGAGGTGGCTTGATATTAGCGCTGGGGCTGAAGGAGCCCCTCTGAAGTCTAAACACACCCCCAGTGAGCGCACCGAATACCGAGTGACGAGTGATTGGGAGGCATGAGTGACTGTGATGTGCTGAGTGACTGATTACGAGTGATGGTGAGGTATGCCCGAGGGGCTGATTATGATACATGTTTTTGCCCGAGGGGCTACTTATGATTTTACTACTTTCACTCTGAACTTATGAAATATGTTCTTGCCCGAGGGGCCTCTATATGATTCATTTCATTTTCATGCTAAATCTTTCAGTTTGAAGTTGTTGAAAATATACAATCTTCAAAAGATTTTTCTGAAGTTGGTTTTAAGGCATGATGATTTCATATATCTATGTTATACTGTTGGAAAGAAAGGTTGTGCATCTTGTGAATTGATGACATTGATTTTGTGTGTTTCTTGCTGCTCAGACCTGATTTATTTTCATTACTACTGAGTTGGTGTACTCACATTACACCCTGCACCTTGTGTGCAGATCCAGGTGTTAGGGCATGGTGAGCTGTCTATCTGTTCCAGAGATTTCCGGAGGTTTGTGAGGTAGCTGCATGCGTCCGCAGTCCTGCTCCCTCTCCTGCTTACTATTATAGAATTTATTTTCTTTTGAGTTGCATATTTTATGTAGATGCTCATGACCAGTGAATCCGGGTTCTCGGGGGTTGTATTTAATATTCAGTATAACTTTAATTGTCTTATAAATGTTTATAGGAAACCTTTATGGGTAATCAGTAAAGTAAAGATATAAATGGAAGCTTATTATGATTCGAGTGTAGTTTTGGCTGGCCTAGTTCCACGATAGGCGCCATCACGACTGGCCTAGATTTGGGGTCGTGACAACAGGAGCATAAGTAGCAAAAGCTTCTCTAACAACACAAACATGACGAGTGGCTCCAGAATCAATCCGCCACTCTTTAGGATTGCCCACCAAGTTGCATTCGGAAAGCATGCACACAAGTCATCAACATCATCATGCTTTTCAGCCATGTTTGCTTGACCCTTCTTCTTGTCTTTCTTTGGAGCACGACACTCCGTAGATTTGTGTCCGGCTTTTCCACAGTTGTAGCAATTTCCACTGACCGCTTCTTGCTTGGGTTGTTTTTCGGTCCAGAAGCCTTCTTCCTCTTTTGGTTATCTTCAACAATATTTGCTCCCATTATTGTTGAGTTTCCACGACTTCTCTTGTCAGCAGCTTTATTGTCCTCTTCGATTCTGAACCGAACAATGAGATCTTCAAGGGACATCTCCTTGTGTTTGTGTTTCAAATAATTTTTGAAGTCCTTCCGCAACGGAGGAAACTTCTCAATCATCGCTGCTACTTGGAATGCTTCATTGATGAAAAGAACTTCAATGAAAATTCTGTTAGTAAACATAATAAAATTAATACTACCAACATTAGTATTAATTCTACTTATACCTTCAGCAAGGAGATCATGAATAATCACTTGCAATTCCTGGACTTGGGTAATAACAGACTTGTTATCTACCATTTTGTAGTCCAAAAATTTTGCGGCAACGAATTTCTTCAACCCGACATCTTCAGTTTTGTATTTCTTTTCAAGCGCAATCCATAGTTCTTTTAATGTCTCCACGCCACTGTAGACGTTATACAAAGCGTCCTCCAGTCTGCTAAGAATATAATTATTGCACAGAAAATCAGAGTGCTTCCACGCCTCAATCACAAGAAAGCGTTCATTCTCTGGAGTTTCATCGGACAACATAGAACATCTTCCTTTATGAACTTACGGAGACTTATAGTAGTCAAGTAGAAGAGCATCTTTTGTTGCCAGCGCCTGAAATCAATCCCGGAATTTTTCGGGTTTCTCCGCCGGAGCCAATGCCGTCGGTGTTATTCGGCTTGTTGAGGCATTGGCAATTACCATCGGAACAACTTGGTTTCCATTGTCATTCATCATTTTTGTAAAAGAATGACACAAACGTTAAAATCACTTAGATTTTAATCTCCAATAGAGTAGAAAACCACAAAGGTTTTACTCTCTTACTTGTTAGTAAACACTCTCCAATCACGTAAATACCTTAAGCTTCTTACTTGTTAGTAAACTGTATTTGTAAAATAATTCTAGAGATAATAAAAAATAATATTCAAACAGAAATATAAACGAAATAAAAACCAATTCGAGCCCACTGAATTCACAGTGTTTCCTTAAGGAATTTAATCCCCTCCTAGTACCCAAGGTTATGGATTATTTCCTCCTAGGATAGAACGAATTACACATTGGTGTAATGGTACATCAAACACCACTGTTTTAGCGAACACAAAGTACGGAAGCAAATCACACTTTTTGCTTCTTTGAAGTTAAAATATGCAGAAGAAAGGAGGAGAACTCAGAAATTCGTATGAAAAATTTGAGAGAATGGATTTGTATTTATAGCCAAAGTTGGGCTGAAATCTGAAGAGGTGCAACTCTTCAGAATGGCTATTTTTGCAAAACGGCCATAGCATAAATGCCATAATAAAGAGGGAAAATTGAAGAGGGTAGTTAATTTTCTGTTACAAAAACAGAAAACTGAAAATTCGATAACTGAATTGGATTTAATATTAATATTTATTTTAATATTAATATTTTGTTATTAAAACAAATATTTTATAACATTTATGTTAATATTTACTATTAACAAATAAATTTGGTCCAACAATTAATCAATCGATCGATCATTTGACCAAATCCAAATCCAAATCCGAATCCGGAGCCGAGCCGAGCTAGCGAGCGACGACGACGGCAACAACGCGAGGCTTGCCTTCTTCTCAACTCTTTATGAGAAGAAGAGCAATTGTTTATATACCCATCAAAAACCTTTTCCTCTTCCCATATGGTACAATCAAGGAGGTAAACTCAAATATTACTCAAATATTTCATTTATTCCTCTATGTCCCATTCACCCTATTTTAAACATTAATAGCCTTAAAACCCCCAACAATCCCCCACATTAATGGGGAATGACTATATCACGGAAGTATGCATAAAAAACTGTGTGATTCGCAAGCAATGATTAATTGCATCTGGATAAGTAGGTTTCCCTTTGAACTTTCCGTAGTGAACTTATGTCGGATATATATGATGAATCGGTAGATTTGATATCTTTGAACCGTCGAACTTTGGTGTATACCTAGACAACCATAAGTCACACAACAAACCCTTAACCGTCTTTTGTTCTCATTATTGTGTTCTTTTCAGCCATGAACACCGCCTGGTTTCATAAGTGCATAGAGAACTAGCCTTGAAAAATTCTCCTTGAAGCGTCTAACACTTCACACTTACATAGGTGATTCCTAAACGTGTCATCCATAGATACACTATTTGATATACCCCGTATCAAATTTAGAAATCATTAAAATGCCTTAATGCTTTATCCTTGGTACTGAACATTGTCTCATCACGAGAATGGACCAAAAGTTTAGTTGACAATGTTGAACCGTCATTAATGACTTTATTTGATCTCCTTGAACCTAGATCTTGGGATCTCCAGTCTTTTAGGTAGAGTTACCGCCACTATGACTTGTTCTCGGCCATAGTCCCATTCCCCTTGATGATTTCTCAACTACCTCTCTAGTTAGGCCTTTTGTACGTGGATCTGACACATTATCACTTGACTTTACATAGTCAATCGTGATAATTCCTCTAGAGAGTAATTGCCTAACAGTTTTATGTCTTCATCGTATATGACGAGATTTACCGTTATACATAACGCTCCCAGCCCTTCCAATTGCCTCTTGACTATTACAATGTATGCATATTGGTGCCAACGGTTTGGGCAAAATGGAATGTTTTCCAAGAAATTCCGGAGCCATTCAGCTTCTTCATCGGCTTTATCTAAGGCTATGAACTCAGCCTCCATTGTAGAGCGGGCAATACAAGTTTGTTTGGACGACTTCCAAGATACCGCCCCTCCACCAATAGTGAATACATATACACTTGTGGACTTGGAATCAATCGATCCGGTGATCCAATTTGCATCACAGTATCCGTCAATTACCTCAGGATATTTACTGTAGTGCAAAGCAAAGTCATAGGTATGTACTAAATATCCCAAAACTCGTTTCATGGCCATCCAATGAGATTGAACTGGATTGCTCGTATATCGACTCAATTTACTTATAACACAAGCTATATCTGGTCGTGTACAATTCATGATGTACATTAAGCATCCCAACACACGAGCATAATCTAATTATGATATGCTTTGGCCTTTGTTCTTTGCTAATGCAAGATTTACATCAATTGGAGTCTTTGCAACTTTAAAGCCCAAGTGCTTGAATTTTTCAAGTACTGTCTTAATATAATGAGATTGTGACAATGCCAGACCTTGAGAAGTCTTATGGATCTTAATTCCCAAAATTAAATCAGCAACTCCCAAGTCTTTCATATCAAACTTGCCAGTTAGCATACGCTTAGTCGCATTTATGTTGGCAATATCATTACTCATTATCAACATATCATCCACATATAATAAAACAATGACTATGTGATTTGGAACATTTTTAATGTATACACATTTATCACATTCATTTATCTTAAAACCATTTGACAACATTGTTTGGTCAAATTTTGCATGCCATTGTTTTGGTGCTTGTTTTAATCCGTAAAGGGACTTAATAAGTCTACATACCTTCTTTTCTTTACCTGGAACCACAAACCCTTCAGGTTTTTCCATGTAGATTTCTTCCTCCAATTCTCCATTTAAGAAGGCCGTCTTAACATCTATTTGATGAATTTCAAGACCATAAACTGCAGCTAACGCTACTAACGTTCGTATGGACGTAATTCTTGTAACTGGAGAGTATGTATCAAAATAGTCAAGACCTTCTCATTGTCTATATCCTTTGACCTCAAGTCTTGCCTTATATTTGTCAATAGTGCCATCATATTTCATTTTCCTCTTAAAGATCCATTTAGAGCCTAACGGTTTATTTCCAAGAGGAAGATCAACCAATTCCCATGTATGGTTGTTCAATATGGATTCTATTTCACTATTGACTGCCTCTTTCCAAAATAATGATTCTGAAGAAGACATAGCTTCTTTAAATGTTTGAGGCTCATTCTCCAATAAGAAAGTTACAAAATCTGGTCCAAATGAAGTAGATATTCTTTGACGTTTACTATGTCTTGGATTCTCCTGATTAAATGTACTTCCTTTTGTTTATTCCCGAGGTTGTTTAGATCCTTCACCAATCGACTCACATTTCTTTTTATACGGATATATTTTTTCAAAGAACTCAGCATTATCTGATTCTATAACCGTATTATTATGAATGTCGGGATTTTTTGATTTATGAACCAGAAATCGATATGCTTTACTATTAGTAGCATATCCTATCTAAACACAATCAACGGTTTTCGGTCCTATTTTTACCCTTTTTGGTTTAGGAACTTGTACTTTGGCCAAACACCCCCACACTTTAAAATAATTCAAGTTGGGCTTCCTTCCTTTCCATTTCTCATATGGAATGGATTTTGTTTTGCAATGGAGTACTCGATTTAGTATTCAGTTAGCCGTAAGAACGGCTTCCCCCCACAAGTTCTGGGCAAACCAGAACTTATAAACAATGCATTCATTATCTCCTTTAATGAATGCTTTTTTCTTTCTGCATTCCCATCGGATTGGGGTGTGTAAGGGGCCGTTGTTTGATGAATAATTCCATATTCTAAACATATTTCTTCAAAATGAGATTAATATTCACCACCCCTATCACTTCTTATCATTTTGATTTTTGCGTTTCAACTTTATTTTTGTATTGCTTGAATGCGTCTATTGCTTCATCTTTACTATTAAGTAAGTAAACATAGCAATATCGAGTACTATCGTCAATAAAAGATATGAAATACTTCTTTCCACCGCGAGATGGTATTGACTTCATGTCACAAATATTTGTGTAAATTAAGTCTAAAGGATTTGAATTCCTTTCACCTGACTTATAAGGATGTTTAACGTACTTAGATTCCACACATATTTGACATTTTGGTTTGTTGCATTCAAACATAGGCAATACTTCCAAGTTAATCATTTTCCGCAAGCTTTTATAATTAACATGACCCGAATGTATATGCCATAATTCATTTGACTAAAGTAAGTAAGACTAAGCTGAAATTTTATTATTATTATTTTCAACAACCATTACATTCAGCTTAAAAAGGCCCTCAGTGAGTTCACCTTTTCCTACAAATATTTCGTTCTTACTTATTACAAGCTTATCAGATACAAGGACACATCTAAAACCATTCTTAACAAGAATTCCACCAGAGACTAAATTCTTCGTAATCTCGGGAACATGAAGGACGTTGTTCAAAGTCACCACTTTGCCGGAAGTCATTTTGAGAAATATCTTCCCACATCCTTCAATCTTGGCCTTTGCAGCATTTCCCATAGAAAGCGTCTCTTTAAGTCCAACAGGAGAATAAGTAGCAAAAGATTCGCTAACATCACAAACATGACGAGTGGCTCCAGAATCAATCCACCACTCTTTAGTATTTCCCACCAAGTTGCATTTGGAAAGCATGGCACACAAGTCATCAACATCATCATGTTTTTCAACCATGTTTGCTTGACTGTGATGACCCAAGGGCTCATTTTATGAATTTAGACTCCGTTCTAGACTTACTAGACATAAAAAGGTTAATTTTAAATACCTCGATTTGTGTGCATAGTCCGGGCGTGAAGCCAGAAAGCTTTTATGTGAAAATATGAGAAATAGTAATTTCTAGAGTCAAAATTTGATTATAGTTGATTTTGGTCAACATTTTGAGTAAACGGACCCGGATATGTGTTTCGACAATCCCGGGAGGTCCGCAGTAAAATATGGGACTTGGGTGTATGCCCGGAAATAAACTCCGAGGTCCCAAGCCTTAGAAAACAATTTTTGAAAAAAATTATTCTGCTGGTTAATTCAAGAAATAAAGAAATGAATAATATGATATCGGGCCCGTATTTTAGTTCGGGAGCCCGAAACAAGTTTGTTATGTTATGTAAGTCCTATCTGTGAAGTTTCATGAGAATCGGAGTTGATTTGATGTAATTCGGACATTCGGTTGAAAAGTTAGGAATTTGAGTGTTCTTGAGGAAATCTTGAGTTTTGAGGCTAAATCTGTAGATTTTGATGTTATTTTGATGATTTGACTTCACGAACAAGTTCGTATGATGTTTTCAGACTTGTGTTCATGTTTGGCTTGGAGCCACGAAGGCTCGGGTGAGTTTGGGGTAGGCTAAAGAGTGTCTAGACTTAGCAAAATACCCCAACAACTGAACATCTGATGTGCATGCCTCAGATCTCGCAAATGCAAGGTCGGGCTTCACAAATTCGAAGCCAATGGCCAGCCTCAGATCTCGCAAATGCGAGGTCCTGGGGTCGCAAATGTGAAGGGCCTGTTCGCAAATGCGAGGTCCTGTTCGCATTTGCGATATTTCTCTAGAAAGCCTAGGGTTCGCAAATGCGAACCCCAGTTCGCAAATGTGAGACCTGCAGCCTGTTATATCAGCTTTTTGACAGGATTTTGCATTCTTTTCCAATTTTCTAAAACCCTAAACCTCCATAGGCGATTTTCCACAGACCCAAACTTCTCCAAACCATTGGTAAGTGATCTCTAACTAATCTCTTTCAATTCCTAACAACTTTTAACAAGATTACAACCAAAAATCTAGAGTTTTCATGGTAAAAATTTGGTTTTTGGGTAAAACTTAGAAATTTCAAATTTTGGGGAATTGGACCTCGAATTGAGGTTAGATTCCAATACCAATTGTATATCCGGGCTCGGGGGAGATTGGGTAAACGGGTTTTGGTCCGAACCTCGAGTTTAGACCAAGCGAGCCCGGAGTCAAGTTTTGAATTTGAATAGAAATACTTAGGAAGACCATTGCTTTTCAATTAAGATGATTCCTTTAGGCTATGATTGATAACATTGAACAAATTGTGATTAGATTCGAGCGGGTTAGAAGCAAATTCTAAAGGAAAGGCAGTGATAGAGTAGTGAAGTGCTTGTTAGGTCGAGGTAAGTGCTTGGTTTAACCTTGACTTGAGGGAATAAGAATCTCCAACTTAATTGTTATGTGAAATTTCATGTGGGTGGTGTATAGGTGAGGTGACGAGTATCTATGCACCACGAAGTTGTCTGCTTACATGATCCCTTCCCTGTTTCCAGTATAATTTCTTCATGTTTAATTGTTTCATGTTCATTGTTGTTTTTTGGCTACTTGGCTAGGTGACTTACTGTTAAGTCTTGTTGCAAGTATTATGGGAGAAGTATTAGTGTTTTTTCGTGGAATTATCGTGGTACATAAAGAGTGAATGGGTTGACATTGTTTTACGAGATATATATGTTCCTGTTGGTTTCATTTTTGTGATAATATTGATGAGTTTATGAGAAGTATAGTTTTCTGTTTAATAAAATGATAGTGATAAGGGTGGACATGCGAAATAAATGATAGTGATAAGGGTGGACATGCGAAATAAATGATAGTGATAAGGATGTACATGCGAAATAAATGATAGTGATAAGGGTGGACAATGGAAATAAATGATAGTGATAAGGGTGGACAGGGGAAATAAATGATAGTAATAAGGGTGGACAGGGGAAATAAATGATAGTGATAAGGGTGGACATGTGGGATCAGGTTGCACGCCGCAACAAGACAGTGATAAGAGATGATACTTATGTTTTACTGAATTTCAAAAATGTTTGGTTGGTTTTTGAAACTCAAGGATTTGAAACTTACAGATTTGAAAACTTATTGTTCTACTCTACTGTTTCTCTTATTATGCACATACGGTTGTTTTAAAGTAAAGTTTGGAAATTTATGTGAGATCTTGGTTACATCTGAGGCCTGGAATAAGCGATTGAGTATTTGATAGATTGTTGCAGTTGATCTTTCTTATTTGTGTAGAATTGTTTCCTTGCTCTATTATATATTTTGTTACAGGTTAAGTTATAATTGGCCCGCGTTAGCCTTGTCATTACTTCGTCAAGGTTAGGCTCGGTACTTACTCAGTACATGGAGTCGGTTGTACTGATACTACACTCTGCACTCGTTTGTGCAGATCCAGGTATTGTCCAGCAGCAGAGAGTTTTAGTAGCAACTATCCATTATCCGAAGACACGAGGTATATCTGCTGGAGTTCAGATCCCGAGAGTCTTCTCTTAGTTCGTCGAGACTATTTTTATATTTTCTCAAAACAGTTATATTATTTCTCTCCGCCCATTATTTGTAGTATTCTTTAGAAGTTCATGAATTGTGACACCAGATCCTGGGGTAGTCTTAGAGTTATGTATATGATTAGTTCGTGGCTCGGTTTATTTACTAGTTTAGTTATTTACACTTGGAGTTATTCATTGGAAACCATTAGTCTTAGTTTACTTTAACTTTATTTTATTATGCTTAAGTAAGTAATCAAAGGAAAATAACTAATTGAATTCTAACATTTCCTTGCCTAGCAAGTGTGTATTAGGCGCCATCACGATCCCTAAGGTTGGGAATTTGGGTCGTGACATTGACCCTTCTTCTTGTCTTTCTTCGGAGCACGACACTCCGTAGATTTGTGTCCGGCTTTTCCACAGTTGTAGCAATTTGTACTGAACCGCTTCTTGCTTGGGTTATTTTTCTGTCCAGAAGCCTTCTTTCTCTTTTTGTTATCTTCAACAATATTTGCTCCCATTATTATTGAGTTTCCACGTCCTCTCTTGTCAGCAACTTTATTGTGCTCTTCGATTCTCAACCGAACAATGAGATCTTCAAGGGACATCTCCTTGCGTTTGTGTTTCAAATAATTTTTGAAGTCCTTCCGCAACGGAGGAAACTTCTCAATCATCGCTGCTACTTGGAATGCTTCATTGATGAAAAGAACTTCAATGAAAATTCTGTTAGTAAACATAATAAAATTAATACTACCAACATTAGTATTAATTCTACTTATACCTTCAGCAAGGAGATCATGAATAATCACTTGCAATTCCTGGACTTGGGTAATAACAGACTTGTTATCTACCATTTTGCAGTCCAAAAATTTTGCGGCAACGAACTTCTTCAACACAACATCTTCAGTTTTGTATTTCTTTTCAAGCGCAATCCACAAATCTTTTGATGTCTCCACGCCATTGTAGACGTTATACAAAGTGTCCTCCAATCCGCTAAGAATATAATTCTTGCACAGAAATCAGAGTGCTTCCATGTCTCAATCACGAGAAAGCGTTCATTCTCTGGAGTTTCATCGGACAACACAATAACAGTTTCCTTGATGAAATTCTGGAGATTTAGAGTAGTCAAGTTGAAGAACATCTTTTTCTGCCAGCACTTGAAATCAATCCGGAAAATTTTCCGGGTTTCTCCACCGGTGCCAATGCCGCCAGTGTTATTCGGCTTGTTGAGGCATTGGCAGTTACCATCGGAACAACTTAGTTTCCGTTGTCATTCGTCATTTTTGTAAAAGAATGACACAAACGTTAAAATCACGTAGATTTTAATCTCCAATAGAGTAGAAAACCACAAAGGTTTTACTCTCCAGAAATAATGAGTAACAAAAATACAGAAAATATATTAAATTCCTTAAGCTTGTTACTTGTTAGTAAACTGTATTCTAAAATAATTCTGGAGATAATAAAAAATAATATTCAAACTGAAATATAAACGAAATAAAAACCAATTCGAGCCCACTGAATTCACAGTGTTTCCTTAAGGAATTTAATCTCCTCCTAGTACCCAAGGTTATGGATTATTTCCTCCCAGGATAGAACGAATTACACACTGGTGTAATGGTACTTCAAACACCAGTGTTTCAGCAAACACAAAGTTCGGTAGGAAATCACACTTACTGTTGCTTTCGTTGAAGTTAAAATATGCAGAAGAAAGGAGGAGAACTCAGAAATTCGTATGGAAAATCTGAGAGAACTGACTTGTATTTATTGCCAAAGTTGGGCTGAAATCTAAAGAGGTGCAGCTCTTCAGAATGAGAGTTTTTGCAAAACGGCCATAGCATAAATGCCATAATAAAGAGGAAAAATTGAAGAGGGTAGTTAATTTTTTGTTACAAAAATAGAAAACTGAAAATTGGATAACTGAATCGGATTAAATACTAATATTTATTTTAATATTAATATTTTATTATTAAAACAAATATTTGATAATATTTATGTTAATATTTACTGCTAACAAATAAATTTGGTCCATAAATTAATCAATCGATCGATCATTTGACCAAATTCAAATTCGAATCCGAAGTCGAATCTGAGCCGAATCTGAGCCGAGCCGAGCCGAGCCGAGCGAGCGAGCGAGCGACAACGAAGACGATGGCGCGAGGCTTGCCTTCTTCTCAACTCTTTATGAGCTAGAAGAAGAGCAATTGTTTATATACCCATCAAAAATCTTTTCCTCTTCCCATATGGGAAAATCAAGGAGGGAAACTCAAGTATTTTATTTTTCCCTCTATTTCCTATTCACCCTATGACTTGTTCTCGGCCATAGTCCCATTCCCCTTGATGATTTCTCAACTACCTCTCTAGTTAGGCCTTTTGTACGTGGATCTGACACATTATCACTTACTTTACATAGTCAATCGTGATAATTCCTCTAGAGAGTAATTGCCTAACAGTTTTATGTCTTCATCGTATATGACGAGATTTACCGTTATACATAACGCTCCCAGCCCTTCCAATTTCCGATTGACTAATGCAATGTATGCATATAGGTGCCAACGATTTGGGCCAAAATGGAATGTCTTCCAAGAAATTATGGAGCCATTCAACTCCTTCACCGGCTTTATCTAAGGCTATGAACTCAGCCTCCATTGTAGAGCGGGCAATACAAGTTTGTTTGGATGACTTCCAAGATACCGATCCTCCACCAATAATGAATACATATCCACTTGTGGACTTGGAATTAGTTGATTCGGTGATCCAATTTGCATCACAGTATTCCTCAATGACCGCAGGATATTTACTGTAGTGCAAAGCAAAGTCATGGGTATGTATTAAATACCCCAAAACTCGTTTCATGGCCATCCAATGAGATTGACCTGGATTGCTAGTATATCGACTCAATTTACTTATAGCACAAGCTATATCTGGTCGTGTACAATTCATGATATACATTAAGCATCCCAACACACGACATAATCCAATTGTGATATGCTTTGGCCTTTGTTCTTTGCTAATGCAATATTCACATCAATTGGAGTCTTTGCAACTTTATAGTCCAAGTGCTTGAATTTTTCAAGTACTATCTTAATGTAATGAGATTGTGACAATGCAAGACCTTGAAAAGTGTTATGGATCTTAATTCCCAGAATTAAATCAGCAACTCGCAAGCCTTTCATATCAAACTTGCCAGTTAGCATACACTTAGTCGCATTTATGTTGGCAATATCATTACTCATTATCATCATATCATCCACATATAAGAAAACAATGACTATGTGATTTGGAAATTTTTTAATGTACACATTTATCACATTCATTTATTTTAAAATCATTTGACAACATTGTTTGGCCAAATTTTGCATGCCATTGTTTGGGTGCTTGTTTTAATTCGTAAAGGGACTTAACAAGTCTACATACCTTCTTTTCTTTACCTGGAACCACAAACCCTTCAGGTTGTTCGTTGTAGATTTCTTCCTCCAACTCTCCATTTAAAAAGGCCGTCTTAACATCAATTTGATGAATTTCAAGACCATAAACTGCAGCTAACGCTACTAACGTTCGTATGGACGTAATTCTTGTAACTGGAGAGTATGTATCAAAATAGTCAAGAATCCGAATCCGAAGGGGGAGCCGAGCCGAGCCGAGCCGAGCCGAGCGACGACGACGGCGCGATGCTTGCCTTCTTCTCAACTCTTTATGAGCTAGAAGAAGAGAAATTGTTTATATACCCATCAAAAACCTTTTCCTCTTCCCATATGGGACAATCAAGAAGGTAAACTCAAATATTTTATTTTTTTCTCTATTTATCATTCACCCTATTTTAAGTATTAATAGCCTAAAAATGCCAACAATTATTTATTTCTTTAACTCAATACTAATATCATAGATAAATATACTATTAAAATATGTGAAACTACAATCACTTAAAAATTAGTGACATTAAATTATAAATTCGTGACTGTAGCAATGGTGGTGCTACCGGCTAAGGGAAGATATATTAGTACATGGACCCGAAACGCTTTCCAATCTTGATACATTAGTACATATTATTTTAATGAATAAAGACAATATCCAGCATGAAGATTCTTAATTTTCGTTAATATGTTATATTTAAGAAATCATTTCACGTGTGTACACATCCAAGGAAATGTAGATTAAAGTAGTACTAGGATTTATATTACTAACTAAATAGAGTTTAACATATTACATGCTATAGTGTTTCTAGAAGTGACAATGGGACTAAATATCTCCACATACAAAAGAGTACTATCACTTGTAATATTTTAATTGCCTAGGGTTGTAAACATATTACAAACTGAAATAGGTATTTGCTTTTTAGAATTGCTTTCCCAGCTCATATCCTTAGTAAGATGTTATTTCACAAAAAGAGGGGGTTCAGCAAATAGTTTAGTACTTCCCGGTTTATATTGTTTTTTATTTTATTTTTCGCTTCCTTTTCTAGAGCGTCCGCCACTGCATTTCCTTGTCTGAAATTATGTCGTAGTAGAAGGCTCTTCTCCTGGCGCATTAATGACCTGCAAGAGTAGATCATATTAGCTAATGTCACATGTCCATTATTAATAGCATTTATCACTTTCGTTGAGTCCGTTTCTATTTTTACTTGGAATAGATCAAACCTGATCGCCAACTGTAGATCTTCCTGAAGTGCCTGCAATTCAATATGTAAGAGAAATAGACCATGACAGTATTTATTGATTCCTAATACCCATTTCCCCGTACTGTCTCTAAATACTCCACCTAATCCACTCTTAGAATTTGCGAATGCTCCATCTATGTTAAGTTTTATCTAGCCTTTCTGAGGGGAATGCGAGTTTATTTGCATAGTTGTGGTAGTTTTTGTGTGAGAATTTTTGCTTCCTTTCTTTTGTTTTGATTATATTAGTCCAACTTACATAGTGGAATTTCTTGGATTCATTAGTGGATCCCCAAATAAAGTTACGTTGGATACGATCTATTTGATTGAGTTCTTGGTAGGTAGATGGGTGTATTGCATGGCCTGACTAGGAATTGAGTTTAGGGAAGAGATTGCTAGGGTTGTTCTGCCAGAAATATTAAGAAAGTTGGCTCTCCAGGCAGTCAATTTTATTTTCATGTTATCAATCATGAATTGGTAGACCCGAGGTTTTGGTTAATTCTGGAGTATTGGGTATCCTAAATATTTCCAAAAAGTGTTGCTTATATTGATGTTGAATTTACTGGCTACTTCTTTGGCTAAATTGGGAGCACAACTTTTTGAGAGAATGATCTTTGATTTTTGAAAATTAATATTTTGTGTAGATAATTTGCAGAAGAGAGAAAGACTGTTTTGGATTGAGTTGCACGATTTCTCGTTCACCCTAGCCATTAAAGTTAGATCATCAGCAAAGTAAAGGTGAGATATGCCAGGATCTCGGGGATTAAGGTGTATAGGATCCCATTGGAAAATATCTACTTCGTGGGAGATCAGACGGGAGAACATTTTCATACAAAGTATGAAGATATAAGGTGAAAGGGGCAGCCCTGTCTAATGATTCTGTTTGGTCTAAATAATTCAGTAGTAGATCCATTGACTATGATTACTATATTGCTTGTACAAATGCAGTGCATGATTAATTTAGAGATTAATGGTAAAAATTTGAAGAATTTGAGCGTACGATAGATAAACGACCATTCTAGTCGATCAAAAGCCTTTTCTAAATCTAGCTTTAGGATCATACTGACCTTTTTCCCTTTTACCTTTTTAAAATAATTGATGATTTCCTGAACTATGATAGCATTGTCGCTAGTTTTTCTACCTTTAATAAAACTTGCTTGGAAAGGGCTAATCAAATCATTGAGAAAGGATTTTAATTTGTTAGCAATAATCTTAGTAATGATTTTTTACATCGTATTGCAAAGGCCAATTGGTCGACAGTTTTTTAAGTTGTTGGCATTATGATTTTTTTAGAATAAGACAAATATAGGTATTATTAACACCCCTTGGGAGTGTATTGTTGCACAATACTTGTAGACAATAATTAATGAATGAAGGCCTCATAATTTTCCAGTATTTTTGATAGAAAAAAGGATGTATGCCATCTGGCTCCGGTGCCTTAAAGTGTTTGAAAAAAAAGATAATATTTGTGACCTCAGAAGACATCAAGGGATTATCCAAGGTTTTGAGATCAATTTTGTTGAAGCTTGTAGGATCTTGGGGAATGTTTATCCAGCTGGTGGATTTGTGGGATATTGTGAAAAGTGTTGAGATAATATTGGTGGGTATGATTTAGGATTTCTAGTGGATCATTGATCCAGTCACCCATATCATTTTTGAAAAATATGATTTTATTTTTCTTCTTATTGTTAGAGGCCATGATGTGAAAGAACTTAGTATTAGCATCACCATCTTGAATCCAGGAGATTCTGGCTCTATGTTTTCAATAATCATATTCTATTATAAGAAAGTTGTTATATTCTATTTGTAATGACTTTTCCAATTGTTGAAGGAAGATACTATTAGATTAGTGCTTGGATTCTTGGATTCCTTTTAGCCTAGCCAGGATTCTTTTTTTCCTTATGAAGATATCTCCAAAGACCTTATTTTCCCAAGCTTTAACATTACCTAGAAATAAATTAGCTGAATCCAGATAGTTAGAGTCCTTCCAACTTTCTTCTACTAGGTTGTTAAAATCCGGGTGTCTTTTCGAGCCTAAAAGGTTTTGGAAGGGCAATGTTTGATTTATGAATTATTTGAAAGAGTAAGGGGTTGTGGTCAGAGTGTGTTTTTGGAAGATGAGTTACTGATGCATTAGGAAAACAACTGATCCAGTCACTGTTAGCAAGGATTTTATCTAATCTCTCCATAATAAGACCTTTGTTTTTATTCTCTACGATTTGTCCAGGTGAATTTTTACCCCTTAAAACCTAGATCAATGAGGCCGCATTTGTTAATGCAGCTCCAAAGGTATTTGGTACGATTTCTGTTTACTTGGTTACCACCTACCTTTTTAGTTAAATCTAAAACATCATTGAAGTCCCCCCTACTAGCCATGGGCCATTAAAATTAACATACATGTTAATAAGGTTATTCCACATTTGATTTCTACAGTTAGTATTAGTACTGGCGTATATAGAGGTAAATAATCAAGTTTGTGAGTACGAGTTACCTTAATGGTTGCACTAATTTCTTGGCTTCTACGAACAAGGCTATTGAGATTGACAAGGTTATGGTCTCAGAGGATGACCATACCACCTGATTGTCCATCAGCATGAATCTCAATCATATCAGAGAAGACAAAAGGGTTTAGGAGTGGCATATGATTGTCCATTCTAGTTTCCAACAGGGTGACCATGCAAGGGCGATTAATGTCAATCATTTACCTAAAATTTAGTCTGGAATTTTCATTGTTTCCATCACGAACTGATGAATGAGATAGACCTATTCATGTTGATGTTCCAGTTGTGTAGGTATCCATTCTCCAACACTCTTGGTGCATGCACTAGGTTCCTTCTCTAACCAGGATCATTGCATATTGCCTTACTGTTGGGTCGGCTGGTGGTTTTATGTCCATCGTGCACTTGTAAAGTGCCATTGGACAGCTGAGAACTTTCCTCTGTTCTTATATCTCTGCGAAAATAAACATTTTTGCCTTGTCGAGATTTGATTTTTTGATCATTGATTTTGGGATTAAGTTGATGGGTTCCACTGCCTCCTCCCTCATGTCCTCTTGATTTGGTAAATTTGTTTGTGCATGAGACTGTGATGGATCTTGTTGAGGTATGTGATGTGCATGATTATCATTGTGAGTTTGAGTTTGGTTTACATGTGCACCCTATGGAGTAAATATTGGGTTGATGCTTGTCACAATCTCCGGAGAGAAGAATGGTAGACCCATCACTGGGTTTGCAATTTGGATTTGGACAAAGTGGGGTGGCAGGTTCCATTCTCCCATCATCACTTGAGTTATATTGGGAGTCAAGTTTGGTTCCATTGGGTGAAGTATATTTTTCACCAAGCATGGTTCATGTATTTGTTCATTGATAGTCGGATACCCTTCGGGATTAGCTGGGCTCGATAGTGTGAGTTTTGTAATACGATCACTGTCTACCTTCCGTTCAACATAATGTTGAAGGAGATGGCGTGACCTATCAGTCCCAACTCCATTCAAGATAATGGCTGGTGTTTCTCCGACAGTGGAGGTTGGATGAAGATCGTGGGGGTATTCATTATTTTGGGGTTGGGTGGTGTTTGGTTTGCCATATTTTGTAGCAGATTGAGTCGTAGGATTTGGATGAGACTGTAACGTCTCTTGTTTGAGATAGGAATTCTTGGAATTTTTAATCGAAATAAAGGAACTTATAGAATACTTAGGCAAACTGTTGGTTTCTCGAAAAATCACAGGATCACTTTCAATGATTATGGCTTCAGTTTGCATGTTATTTGAGGGGAGTAGCGTATATGATTTATTAAGGAAGGGAGAAAATTAGGTTTGGGGTACGTGTTCCATGGTATTGGCAATTTGGAGCAAGGATTATTGTTGTTTTGACAAGTAAGTTTTGTCATTAGTGGCATGCATGGGGTAATTATTAATATTAGTAGGTTGTTTTGTAGTGTAGGCGTGATTAGTAGTAGGATTATTATTTCCGTTAGAGATATTACAATGTAAGTAGTTAGGGGTGTCTTTTAGTAGTGGACACATGTCCATTTGATGTGTCTCTACTATGAAAATCATTGGTGGTTATGTTTTTTCCTTTTATTTTTCTGGGTGACTGGTTTATGGTATTATCCAAAACCGTGTCCTCTTCCATTAAAGCAGAAAAATGGTTTTTTGATTGAATATCTTTTTTGCATGGAAGGTATTCCCCAGGGATTGAATTTTTCCCGGTTGAATTTACTTCCAGAGAGGTTTATTTTGGAACAAGCTTTGTAGTTTAAAATTTGAGAGCTAAGGAACTTACCCGTGGTGGCATAAAAATATTGACATTAATACCTGCCATTGTTGATGTTTCTGAGCTCTCATTATTCAGATGTTTTTTCTTCCCCTTGTTGATCTTGTGTGTTTGCTCCTGCATGTTGCGACTTTGTTCATTATTTCCTTTTTCTTTTGTTGCTAGGTTAGATGATTGTTGATTGATCTTGGTGCACTGGCCTGTTGAGTGACCTAGGTGTCCACAGTTCAAGCAAAGAATCTTGTCACACTCATTTAAGATTTGTTGTTTATGGGAGCCTATCCACACATTGGATTTAACTGCTTTATTCAAAGGTAGTTCGATACAAAGTCTTGCATAATGTCCTCGGGAAGCTGTAGATGTGCAAGAATCAACTTTAAGTAGCCTTCCAATTGTATTGCCCACTTTTCCCAGAATTTTCTCATCGTAAAACTCAGTGGGGAGTTGGGGTAGACGTATCCAAATTGCACTGAGAGTTTGTTTGGCTTTTGACGGTACAAAATTTGGTTCCCAGCGTTGCATCGATATGATGTGACCAAAGATGAACCATGGTCCATTTTGTAATGCATTTATCATATTTTCCTCTTTGTTAAATTTTAATGTGAAGTAATCTTCACCAAGATCAATAAGAGGAAAAGTCTTAGTTGGCTTCCAAAGATCTGCCAGTTTTCATTTGAGGATTTGATGAAGAATTTTTTTTCCTTGGAGTTTGATTATTAATGAGAATCTCCATGGGCAGTAAATGCATTGTTTGTCTTCCCTAGTTATAGGAACCATATATTCATTCTCTTGGGCTTTAAAAGCCTTTTTCCCTTCTTCCTCGATTATGTCAACAGCCATAGGCAATAAATATGGGGGGGGGGGGGGTTGAGAATATAGAGAAACTTCTCTCTTGATCATCAGATAGTAGTTTATCCTTGAAGGTGATGGTTTCATTTACCTGAGATGAATTAATATCGGGTGGTTTTTGAGGTAAATCCTCTAAACCAATGTGGTTTTCCATTATATGTTCGGTATAGGACTTGTTTGATAATTCATGGGGGTTGGTATTTCTTAGAGAGAAGGGAGAGTTTCTCTCTCCTTGTGGCAAATGGATTCAATGTAGATTAATAGCCTTTATTTGACTTAAATTGAAAACTATCAAGGTAATTACGGAGAATATTAAGTAGTTGCCACCTAAATATATTTATACCACAATTCACAAATATTAGTACAAGTAATTATTAGATAGGAGAAATTTTTCACTAACAAGTCGTTGGAAAAGGAGCTGTATTAATTATAGCATAGCTCATCCTTGTACATGTAAATATTAAATTAACATTGATGGATTTCTTAAGAACTAAACTGGTCATGCTACTTTAGACGAAATCTTTTCAATGATCAATGATGTATGGTTATAATTATATAAGTTTAGTGCATTACGTACTTTACATCTAGGTGCTTTAATTCTAAACTACACTAATTTGTGTTTAATTTGAGTTATTCTATGTGTAGGTACAATGGAGATGAAATTGCGAGAAAAACAAATATTTTGGACGAAAAAGTGCAAAAGAAGCAGTGAGCAGGCATAGCAACTACACTATATTTGTATTTATTTGAGTTATTTTATGTGTAGGTACAATGAAGATGAAATTGCGAGAAAAATAAATATTTTGGATGAAAAAGTGCAAATAAAGCAGTGAGCAGGCGTAGCAAGCCAAATTGCCCGCGAGAGAGCAGGCGAGGCGAGCTTTCTTGCTCGCGTTTGAGTGTGCGCCACGAGGCTTACCACGAGACCAAGCGCACCATAAAGCTTGCGATGCAAAGGCTGCATCGAGGTGGAGCGCACTATAGAGGTGCCGGCGCGAGGCTTGTGGCGAGGGTGGTCCAAAATTTAAAAGCTTATTTCGTCTCTTTTTTGGGTTTGGACTTGGGATATTTCATTTAGGTCTTTTCCCTTATACATATAAATAGTCATTAAACACCATTTTGAAGGGAGTTTGGCGACCAGAGGCAAGAATAGCACGTGGAACAACTTTTGGGGGAAAGAATCATCGAGTTCTACATTTCTTCATCTTTTTTTTTTTGTAATTTGTTTATGCAAAATACTTGAGAAATTGTTACTACGAATATGAGTAGCTAAACTTCTAATCTAGAGTTTTGATGGAACCTATTGGAGATGATTTTCTTATTACGTTTAATATAGATTTGCCTTTGCTTTTTATCTACTTATTCAACTACGTTTACATTGTGGTTGATTGAAGAGCTCTCAATCGACTGTGCCAATTTAGTGTGTATTACTTGGAAAAGAATACATATTTAGGTAGTTGTTGAACAAAATCACTCCTAATGTATGTGAGGGATCAATACATAGGGTTTAAAGGTGGGATTAGGTATGACGAAACCTTGGTGAGATCCTAGTGAGCGGTGAACTAGAGCCAACTAGCGTAGTTCAGAAGAATACGTCTAGTAAATTGTGGTAGTTACTCGGAAGGGAATTACGACACCCAAAGTACTCACGATCGGTAGAAAATACTTAGGAAAAATTATATGAAACGTAGCGGGGAGGATTCCGATAATAGGGGAAATCATAAACTTAGACTATTCCAAATCTTGTCCACAACCTATCCTTTGTTAGTTATAAACTACTGCATTTTCATCACTTTGATTTTAGTTAGTAATCATTTAAATTGTTATTAATATTTCTGAAGGTTGATTACTTGAATTCATGCGAGTCGAGTAGTTGTAATTAGTAGGTTAATTCCCTATGGAATTCGAATCCGGACTTGCAAATCAGATTATATTTGCAACGATTGCTAGACCTCTTAGGAGGCATAGTTGGGCATGATCAGATTTTGGAGCCGTTGCCGGAGAATTAACTGTGTTATTAATTGCAGCTACAAGAAGTGCTAGGATTCTTATTTTAGTCAATTTTCTTCATTTTTAATTAATTATATTGAAATTGTAACGTTTTTAGTCTTGGGTGTTACAGGTGCATGCCTAGAAACTCTTCAAGAACTGGTGAATTTTTCGAAGCATTATCAGATCCTGAGAAAGCTTTCAAGGCATTAAATCGTGCAAACAAGAAGGACAAACGACAACAGAACTCAACTTAATGAATCGAACTAGATATGGGTTACATCATAGACGACCAAAACAATCGGAGAAATGTGAATGACTTGAGCAATCGGGTTGTGGAACCTCTTGTTCCAGAAGCGGCCTTGTATGATTGGGCACAACACACCGCTGAAAATATGGAAACTGCAATTTGCAGTCCCTCGGATACAAGCAGAATCATTTCAAATCACAAACAACATGCTACACTCGCCGTAGAACAAGGACTGTTCTCAGGGTCTTACATTGAAGACCCACAACATCATCTGAAAAACTTTTTGTCAATTTGTGTCACTCAAAGGCAACCGAATGTTACACCAGAAGCAATTAAACTATTATTGTTTCCATTCTCAGTGACTGGAGAAGCTCAGACTTGGCTCAATTCGCTCCCCATAAATTCCATCACCACATGGGAGGAATTGGTCAAGCAGTTCTTGAACAAGTTCTACCCGCCAAATAAGACTTCCAAGCAAGTTGATGAGATATTGAGCTTCAGGCAGAAACTAGCTGAAACATTGTAAGAAACGTGGGAGAGGTTCAAAGGTATGTTGCTTAAGTGTCCACACCATGGGATTCAAGATCAGATATTGGGACAAAGGTTCTACATGGGATTGGCTGATAGCTTGAATGCCAACATTGATGCTTCAGTAGGAGGAGCATTTTGAGCAAATCATTTAGAGAGTGTAAAGTACTTCTATATAAAATCGCTCAAAACTTAGGATGGATGACAAGAGACACTACAATTACCCCTGTATTTCACTCAGTGGATTTAGATCCAAACAATTCCATTGCAGAGAATATGGCCACTCTGATGACGCAAATGAGTATCTTCACCAAGAAGATTGATGAATCAGGCCAGAAGCAGGTACACATAGTTGACACGACTAATGGAGGCTTATGTACACCATGTATTAACCAACCATATGTATGCTAGTGGAGTAGTGAAAGCGACAACCAGAGCTACTAAGAAAATATGAACTACGTGGGCAACTATGGAGAACAGAGGCAAGGTGTTCAGAATTGAGGGCAGCAGAATCAGTAGTATAGACCAACACAACAACAATACAACAATAGCAACAATACAACAATAGCAACAATCTGGAAGTTATGCGACCACAGGGTCAAGATGTACCTTACCAAAGGTAACAGGGATATAATAAGCCAAATCAGCAGCTAGCTTATCAATAGCCTCAACAACAACAAATAGTGAGAAAGATGATGGGTTGTCTGAAATTAAAGAAATGATGCAACAACTGATTGGGTCCAATGGAAAAAAGCAAGAGAAAGTGGAAGCACATGACTCAATGATAAAAGGCATTGCAATTCAATTAGGGCATACATCTATGGCTCTGCTTAATCGTCCCCAAGGGACATTACCTGCAGACACACATGTCAATCCAAAAGAGCAGGGCCCGAAGCAGCTAATAGCGGTGAGTCTAAGAAATATTAGAGATCTAGATATAGAGCAAGAAATTGCTCGCGAAACCCGACCAACTGAAATACTTGTGCCAGTACCCATTGAGGTAGATGATTCAACAGGGTTAACTGAGGTAACGGTATAACGTGCACAAGAGGACACACACAAAGAAAAAAAGGTTCCGAAGGAGACTGGGGTAGTGCAAGAAAAGGCATTAGAAGCAGTTCCCGAGCAGGATCAAACTCAAATCACAGGAAGGAAGTGACCTCCATCACCTTCCCATAGAGATTGGCCAAATATCAGAAGTATGAGCAATATAAGAAATTCATAGAGGCGCTGAAGCAAATTCAGGTGAACATTCTATTGATTTACGCCTTGAGGGAGATGTATGGGTATGAAAAAATGATAAAGTACTTGATGTCTCGCAAGTTAAACTTTTAAGACTTGGCCACTATTACACTAACTCAGACCTGTACTGCTGTCGTGACGAGACCCATAACTGAGAAGTTTTCCGACTCAGAGAGTTTCACAATCCCATGTAAAATAGGTAACTATGCTTTTTCTAAAGCATTGTGTGAATTGGGGGCGAGCATAAACTTGATTCCCTTGGCTATTTATAAAATACTAAGCATTGGAAGAGCAAGACCCACGTCCATGCTACTACAGCTTGGCGACCGAACGTTGAAGAGGCTATCAGGTATACTTGATGATGTATTGGTGCATGTTGGAAGGTTTGTGTTTCTAGCAGATTTTGTCATTCTGGACTGCCGGGTTGACGAGGAGATTCCCATAATTTTGGGAAGGCCATTCTTGGCCACGGGGAGATCTCTAATCGATTGTGAAACTGGGAATCTAAAGATGAGGCTGAATGATGAAGAGATAACATTCAATGTGCAAAAGTCTATGCGGCGACCTAGTGAGTTTGGAAATTGCTATTTGATAGAAGCTGTGGTTGTGATCATGGAGGAAGATGATGAGGCCCTTAATACAAAATATCCTCTTGCGTCCTGTCTCATGAACTTAGAAGAGGTAAATGGTGAGGACTTGGCAGAGCAGGTGTTGGCTCTTGAAGGCCAAGGGTACTGGAAAAAAGAGCCCGAATTTGAGTCTTTACACTTAGAAGAGAGAAAGAATCCTCCAACTAAGCCATCGATCAAAGAGCCACTACAGTTGGAATTGAAACCGCTACCATATCACCTCAGGTATGCTTTCTTGGGACCTAACTCAAATTTACCTGTTATTATCTCATCTGGTTTGTTAGATGTGCAGACAGAACAACTTTTGCAGGTGTTAATAGAGTGCAAACCTGCAATTGGGTGGATCATTGCAGATATTAAGGGGATCAACCCGGCCTTCTGTATGCACAAGATTTTACTAGAATAGGGGCACAAACCTTCCAGAGAACATCAAAGAAGGATGAACCCCAACATGAAAGAAGTCGTGAAAAATGAGGTGATCAAGTGGTTAGATGCGAGAATCATTTTCCCCATTTCCGTCAGCAATTTGGTTAGCCCAGTTCAATTTATGCCAAAGAAAGGTGGAATGACTATGGTGCAAAATGAGAACAACGAGCTGATCTTCAAGGTGTTGGATCTTGAAGGCCAAGGGTACTAGAAAAGAGAGACCAAATTTGAGTCTTTACACTTAGAAGAGAGAAAGACTCCTCCAACTAAGCCATCGATCAAAGAGCCACCACCGTTGGAATTGAAACCACTACCATCTCACCTCAGGTATGATTTCTTGGGACCTAACTCGAATTTACTCGTTATTATCTCATCTAGTTTGTTAGATGTGCAGGCAGAACAACTTTTGCAGGTGTTAATAGAGTGCAAACCTGCAATTGGGTGGACCATTGCAGATATTAAGGGATCAACCCGGCCTTCTGTATGCACAAGATTTTACTAGAATAGGGGCACAAACCTTCCAGAGAACATCAAAGAAGTCTGAACCCCAACATGAAAGAAGTCATGAAAAAAGAGGTGATCAAGTGGTTAGATGTGAGAATCATTTTCCCCATATTTGACAGAAACTAGGTTAGCCCAGTTCAGTTTGTGCCAAAGAAATGTGGAATGACTGTGGTGCAAAAGGAGAACAACGAGCTTATCTCAACAAGAATATTCACGGGATGGAAAATTTTTATGTACTACAGAAGATTGAACAAGGCCACCCGAAAAGACCATTTTCCGCTGCCATTCATTGATCAGATGCTAGACAGATTGGCAGGGAGGTCCGATTTTTGCTTCTTGGTTGGATACTCGGGGTATAACCAGATCTCTATTGCTCCTAAGGATAGAGAGAAAACTTCGTTCACCTATCCGCATGGAATCTTCTCCTTTCGCAGAATACCGTTTGGCTTCTGCAATGCACCCGCCACATTCCAAAGGTGCATGATGGCCATTTTCACAGATATGGTAGAGGAAATAATGGTTTTTCATGGATGACTTCTCAGTGGTGGGGAACTCGTTCGATGATTTACTTATGAACTTGAAAAGAGTATTGAAGAGGTGTGTGGAGACTAATCCGATACTAAACTGGGAAAAGTGCCATTTCATGGTACATGAAGGTATAGTCTTGTGACATCTAGTGTCAAGTAAGGGCATTGAATTAAATCGTGCTAAAATTGATATAATTGAGAAGTTACCACCACCCACTTCTGTCAAGGCCATAAGAAGTTCCTCAGCCCCGTCGGCTTCTACAGGCGTTTGTAAAAGATTTCTCCAAAATTGCTGACCCTTTGCGTAAATTTCTTGAAAAAGATCACCCCTTTGTGTTTTTTGATGACTGTAGGGTAGCGTTTGAGGAGTTGAAGAAGAGATTAGTGACTGCATCAATCATAGTGGCTCCCGATTGGGGACAACCTTTCGAGCTGATGTGTGATGCAAACGACTATGCTGTGGGAGAAGTTCTTGTGCATAGAAAAGATAAAGTCATGCATCCAATCTACTATGCGAGTAGAACCTTGAGTGGTGCCCAACTGAATTACACGGTGACAGAGAAAGAGATGTTAGCCATGGTGTTCACTTTTTATAAATTCATGTCATACATGATAGACTCGAAGGTAATTATTTGCTGACCATGCTGCCCTCAGGTACCTAATTGAGAAAAATGAGTCAAAGTCACGCCTAATTCGGTGGGTGCTACTGTTGCAAGAGCTCGACTTGGAAATTCGTGACTGTGATCATTTGTCCAGGCTTGAGGGAGCTGAAAAGAAGGTTGAGGTGGAAGAGATCATAGAGACTTTCCCAGATGAACAACTTTTAGCCACGAGCCTTGAGGCAGCGCCATGGTATGCAGATATTGCAAATTACCTGGCAAGCGGTATTGTTCCCTATGACTTGTTCTCTATGCAAAAGAAAAAGTTCTTTTGATTGTCGCATGTATTTCTGGGATGAACCATATTTGTTTAGGATTTGTCTTGATAACATGATCCCGATATAGACCAATCTTCTGTTTTGCAGGCATGTCATGCTTCCCTGTATGGAGGTCATTTTGGAGGAGTAAGGACAGTTGCTAAAGTGTTGGAGTTGGTTTTTTATTAGCCGACGTTGTTTAAAGATGCACATTTATGGGTGAAAAGTTGTGATGAGTGTCAACAGATAGGGAATATATCCCGTCGACATGAGATGCCCGTGAACCCAATTCAAGAGGTGGAAATATTCGATGTATGGGGAATAGATTTTATGGGACCATTTGTTAGCTCATATAGTAACAAGTACATACTGGTAATGGTGAACTGTCACGAAATGGGTAGAGGTCGTGGCACTTCCAAAAAATGATGCGAAGGCAGTTATTGGTTTCCAGAGAAAAAATATCTTCACCCGATTTGGTACTCCAAGAGAGATCATCAGTGATGGATGCAACCATTTCTGTAACCGAGCCTTTGCAAAGTTGTTGGAGAAATATGGCGCTCGCCATAAGGTTTCCACTACGTATCACCCACAAACAAGTGGGCAAATGGAGGTGTCGAACAGGAAATCAAGAGTATTCTGACCAAAACTGTAAATGCTACTCGGATTGATTGGGCAAGAAAATTGGATGATGCGTTATGGGCCTACCGTACTGGATTTAAAACTCTGATTGGTATGTCACTGTATAAATGGTGTTTGGAAAAGCATGTCAGTTATAGGTGGAGTTAGAGCATAGAGCCTTCTGGGCATTACGACAATTAAATCTGGACTTGGAGGCTGCTGGAACTAGTAGAGTCATAGAGCTGCATGAACTTGACGAGTTCTGTTACCATGCTTTTGAGAGTACAAGGTTATATAAGTAAAGAATGAAACTGGTGCATGACAAAAACATTCTTGAGAGAAATTCTAAACCTAGAGATGTGGTATTATTATTCAATTCGAGATTGAGGTTGTTTCCGAGAAAGTTGAAGTCAAGATGGTTAGGACCATTGCATGTGCTAGAGATGCATCCTACCGGAGCCGTAGAAATTGTATAAGAAGATGGTTCTCGGAAGTTTAGAGTCAATGGGAAAATGTTGAAACATTACTTTGGCATGAATGAGGAAAAAGTGGTATCGGTGACTCATTTGCAAGAGCAACAAATGTTGAGTGAACCTTAAAATTTGATTGCATGCGTCATGTCGCGACGTTAAATCAGATGCTTCGTGGGAGGCAACCATTGTGTTGTTTTAGTCTTCATTCCATGACGTTAACTAAGGCTCTAGTTGGGAGGCAACCAAATTCATAGTTAGAATTTTCATTTTGTTTTGTATGTTTTTGTTACACCCTATATTTTCGTACGTGAGAGTACGTCGTAAGTCAATTGATTTAAGCTCAGAAATGAGATCGTATTTGAATGTATGTAAAGTAAGCTAATCATGTTAACTTTGAGGTTACAAATATTTAAGGTCATGGACTGCAAGTACCAAGAGGGTTGGAAGTCTTAGAAACTAAAACAATTGAAGAAAATAAGTTTTGTCGAAAGTCGACGAGTTTGGAATGTTATAACACGTACTTTAGGGTACCATGGTTCATTAAATTATAAGGAGGTGATTTTATGAGTTAACTTTGTCGTATGATAGTCGTGTGCTACGTTTTAAAGTCAAGCAAGTTGTGGAATAAAATTTGACAAAGGTCTTCACAAGTTACATTCATAAATTTGTTGAAACTTAGGTCAAATGTATCTGAGCTTTTATCCCAATATACTTGGAATTAAGGGATGATCTATATACTAAATTGAATATCTATGAGTCTAGTTTCTAACGCATTTAACCGTTCGTCAATACGACATCGTAGTAGAGATATATTCACGTTTTTGCGAGACCGCAAAGCAGCTCCCATGGGACCCACAAAGTCGGTGTAAACTCCAGCTTCTATTTAAGTCAATTCTAAATTGTTTTCACTCATTTTTAACGTCAAAAACAGTTCCTAAATCCTCCTAAATTCTCTCTAATGGTTCCTCCATGATTCTAGGGTGAAAACCTAAGATAAAAACATGAATCCAACGCTAGAAACCCCGTGGTGCTTGCTAGATTGTAGTTCTTCATCTTGTGGCTGTTTTGGAGGGTTCTTCAAAGTGAAGTAACCTCAGGTATCGTCTGGTTCTTGTTGATTAAGGTAATATTCAGTCCCTCCTTCTTACATATTAGATTTTCAAGGTGATTCTACAAGTGTTTACACTCCAACTTGAACACCAAAAGTTGATTCAAGAAAAGAATACAACATCTATAATGTTGTGGTGTCATTGAGGATAATTGTGGGCTGTGTTTGGCCTAAATTTCAAGTGGTTTATACTTTCTAAGGTGATTATAACAGCCTATTAATTGTGCTTAATTTTTCTTGTATATTGATTAAGTTGTTAGGATAATAAACTACAAGATAATACTTGGATTAGCTTAAGTCACTTCTATGGTGTTATATTGCAATTGAGGGCTGTTGTAAGAAAAACATAACTTGGATTTGAACTTAAAGCTACTATAGGAGGTATGTGTATTGTGTTATTGGGGGTGCTTAAGGTTATCTTGATGTTAATTAAGTTAAATGGTTGGATTAGACATGAACTAGTGAATTAAGTTGCAAATTTAAGAAAGTTGGAGTTGTGGATTGTTTCCTTTGATATAAAAATATGGTATAAGGATGGAATCATTAATGAATACTTCATTATCATATTAATCATATTGTTAAGTTAATGTAAAAAGTCTATAAGGTGTGATATGGGTAATACGGATTCCAATCGAGTTTGCCGCTCAAAATGGTTGTTGAATTAATCAGAGAGCTTATTGTGAATTATATTGTTGTTGTCTAGGCTGTTTGGTGACTCTTGGTAACATATGGGATGTAGCTAAAATAGGGGAGGTGCTGTCTGTTTTCTTGTAGAATATTGGTTTTGAAATATGAGAGTTACAATGCTTATATGATGACGACGAAGTCGGGTTACTCATTGTAGACGTAAGAAGATCATATTGAGCTTGGTTGACGATTGGAGAGAAGATTGGAAAGGTATGTTAAGGCTCTTCCTTCATTATTTTGGCGTGAGTTAAACGATACACTATGAGTCCTAGTGGAGTTCATATTGATGGTATAATATCCATAATGTTAATCAAATGTGCAACTACCTTACGTTACTCCGAAAGGTTTAGAGCGTGATTCCATGAGTCCAACATGCATTGTATATAGTATCTATTTTACTCTACCAAGCCGCACTATAGTCAGCCGGGTACAACAACTATTGTGTAATCAATGATCAGTTGGGTTTACCGAGCTCCACGTGGCCGGGTACGATTCTACCGAGTCTTATGATGGTCGGGTATGTTTTTACCGAGTCCTCTTTGAGGACAAATACGATATGATGATGATGATTCCCACAGAGGCGGATGTTTTTAAAGGATTATGTATATATATGTATCACGCATTTCATGTCACTATCTCTTAGAGGCACTCAGATGCTACAAGTTGTATCTCTTATATCTCTCTTTATATTACTGTTCTTATTTATGCTTTTCTGCCTTACATACTCAGTACTTTATTCGTACTGACGTCCCTTTTGCCTGGGGACGCTGCGTTTCATGCCCGCATATCCCGATAGACAGGTTGACAATCCTCCTAGTAGGCTATCAGCTTAGAGGAAGGTGTTGCTGCACTCAGCTTGCTCCAGAGTTGCCTATTTGGTCAGTATGATTAGGACATGTATTGACTGGTATGGTAGGGTCCTGCCCCGACCTATATGACATTTATGTAGTCTTAGAGGCTTGTAGACAAATGTCAGGTATATGGATACTTGTATGGCCTTGTCGGCCTATGTTTTGAGTTTACAAATGATCATGTCAGCCTTATAGGCCCGTATGTCACATGTATACGTTTCTATATCATGTTAGGTCGTCCTATATCTAGCATTCCCTTATGTTTTATTTCGGTTATGTCTTGATGACCCTTTTGGCACATTAACCCATGGTAGTATAATAAGAAAGATATGTTACGTTGGTACTCATTTGAGTAAAGTACCGGGTGCCCGTCGCGGCCCATAGGTTGGGTCGTGACAAAAGTGGTAGCAGAGCAATTCTGTCCTAGGGAGTCTATAATCCATGTCTAGTAGAGTATTGATTATGAGTGTATATTGCACCATACTTATAAGCAGGAGGCTACAGGGCATTTAAGACTCTCACTCTTTCTTCTTACTCTAGATCATGTGGTAGAGCTCAGTTGTAAGAATTCAAACTCTTAAATTCTACTTTATTCATAATACAACGATACCTCATCCAAACAAAAAGTTGGTAAGAGATTGAATGTGGCTGTGAAAGAGTTGAGTCAGAGGAACTCGATTTTGCATCATGCTTACGATGAGTAAATGTGAGGTCTTCAGCAGATTATGTGTATACTAAGACATGTAAGCTTATTGATAAGGAGCCCTAAGGAATGCATATCTATCCACCCATATGGTAAAAATAAAAAATAAAAAATAAAAAATAAAAAATAAAAAATAAAATAAAAAAAGGAAGAGAGAATATTAGGCGTTCCAAAGAACTAGTGAGATGAAGCAGGGGGAGCTAAAAGTTAAAGAACGTTTTGTTGAAGTCTTCAGAATAAGGTGACAAACAGAAATATTAGCAGGAGAATAAGAAGAGCGTAAATGAAACATTATGAGTAAGATGTAATAAATGGGTGATAACGGTAAATCAAATTATGACAGGATGACAGAGTCTATAGTCAGTGAAGGAAAAGACAAGAGGAGACATGCCTTGAGACAATAAAAGTATAAGCCCTAAAGTCATATCCTCATTTCGAGAAATCAGTTGCTAAGTCCAACGTGATTACCAGAAGGAAAAGTTAGACCCCCGAGTAATAGAAATTAGTATGGGATAGTAAACAAGAAAAAAAAATCGAACATGAATTAGGGATCGAAGGAATTGGTAATAATCGTCATCGCCTCAGAGATCGTGTTTCAACAATATTGGAATGAACAAACGTAACTTTAAAGGTTATTCACGAAGACACTTCCCTAAAGCAAGAACTATGAGCAGAGTTAAGCTTAAGGGACTAAATGTGCCAGTTACACCAGGTGTCACCCTTGTGCGTAAGAAATTCAATTATACCTGGTGTAGAAGGGTTACCGCAAGGCGAGTAATATGTCTGTGAATATGAGGAAAACAAAATTCCAAAGATGAAGAGGTAAATATAAAATGGTAAAGGAAGAATGCGGCAAAAAGGTGAAAGGAATGAGATTGCATTTATTCAGATCCTACAGATATAATATGACTCCATAACATTATGCAAACATGACACCGGGGAGAATCAATAAGGGTTTCACACTCGATGATATTGATAAATAAGTGAAATGAACACTTGATACATAAGGATCTCGTACGAGAGGTAAGTTAAGACAAATGACATAACCCAAGAGGCGCTACATAAAATACAAATATGAGAGTGGACAAACCCGTAGTCTGTATTTGATTCAGGAAGAGCCTAGTTATGGCTAGATAGGAGGATAAAGACAAATCAGTAGATCATGCAATATAAACGTAGTGAAACCCAGCATAGGAAATTCAGTCTCTCAGATACGACATTGTAATCCTCGAGAAATATTCAGATAGGAGTTGGGGTAGTAGAAGTTACAATATAAGTATTACGGAAAGAGAGTGACACTAGCGAGAAAACTGAAATATCAATTTAGAAGTAACCATACGAGCACAAGGGCGCGAAGGTAAGTAACTAAGGATAATAATAGGTGGAGTAAGAACATTAGAAATACCGTGGGGTATACAATGTAATAAGATCGCAACTTTACAAGATTCAGAGGGTCTTCCCTAAGCACTGCAACAAAAGACCAGCTGAGGAAACAAGGAAGAAGGCTTCAACATAAGCATAAGGACCTAAAGAAGAAATGATCTTGTAACAACAGTCTCACTATAATATTGTATGCACTCCATAAGAAAGGGGCACCTATCATAGATAATAAACGGGAAAAAAAATCAAAAGTTGATAATTGAGATCATATAAGTTACAGGGAACTCTCGCATTCGTGGGCACTAAGATAAGACAAGTATCCATGCAGCAAGTGGCAGAACGACCAGGAAAAGTAGTTGCTTACATTTAAAGAAACCTGAGAAGGCATGAAAGGAAATCTATGGTGCTAGCATGTTAAAAGGAAGGTTGCAAGTAGTATAAATAGATATAGGTAGGTCACAATCTAAAGTATGGTAGAGCAAAAAGGTTTTGGCTAGACATAAGTAAGAATAAGAAAAGGTGAGTGAGAAGGTGACGAGAATAGGTAAGTCCACGGGATTAAACCCATCACAACAAGAGGGCTGATGGTTTCCATAAAGTTATAAAAAACTCAGTATAGCATGAATGAACTCAAAGGAGTTTAAAACTAGGAGAATTTGGAAGAGATGGAATGCTACCCTGGTAGTAAGGTAATGGTGTAATTGTGATAAATGATAACAGGATGACGCTTAGGCCTTTGACTGAGTAATTATTTTGAGAATATGGATTTCATGAACTGCCCAGGATTAGAATACCCCCATAGGATGAATCACATTGGGATGCTATGAAATACAGTTATTGGAGTATAGTATCGTCCCTAAGTGGATCAGGAAAATCACTTCAGATGTTCCCTGATAAGACGTGAGCCCTAGTGACGATATATTACATAAGAGATTTCAAGTTATTAGTGGTAAATTATAGATCAACATTAATGTGAATCAACAATAGATGGATCAAATTTACAAATATGAGATGAGATTAGGATGTCATTATTAAGATGAACAGTTAGTAATAAGGAAGCACTAAATGGCTGAGATTTATACATATAGGATAAGCGGTGAGAGAGTAACCTGGAGTTGGGTGCCAAGACTCGATAATAATAAAAAGAAGTAAGAGTTATGGTACAGTATGACCTACCTAGTTGTGGTGAAGCCATAAACATAGATAACTGAGGCTATGAAACAAGATATATCTATAGTCAAAAGTTCAATAAAGTACCAAGCAAAGAACTTTAGTACACCTATCAATGCCCAGAGGGAGAGCTTGTCATAGTACTATACATGTTCACAAAGTGAAGCCTAGAGATTGGTTAAAAGATAATGGAAAAAGGAGATAAGAGTCGCATTGTCGCAAATTCAAGGTTAGAATCGTACAGGCTGCATGAAAGAAGGTAGAAACATTTACGAGATTGGAAGAATTTCGACCACAAGTCGTGGTGTGAGAAAGAAGCCTAAAGGGGGGAATGCCCTAGCCTTTGGATTTATTCACCAAACAACTCCCTGGATGGAAAAGACAATATTAAAGTATTCATGAGAATTATTGCTTAAGAGACGGATAAGTGCATTAGTCAACATTTGAGGACGAATGTTCCAAAGAGGGGAATGATGTTACACCCTATATTTTCGTACGTGAGAGTACGTCGTAAGTCAATTGATTTAAGCTCGAAAATGAGATCGTCTTTGAATGTACGTAAAGTAAGCTAATCATATTAACTTGGAGGTTACAAATATTTAAGGTCATGGACTGCAAGTACCAAGAGGGTTGAAAGGCTTAGAAGCTAAACCAATTGAAGAAAATAAGTTTCGTCGAAAGTCAACGAGTTTGGAATGTTATAACACATACTTTAGGGTGAGACTATGGTTCATTACATGATAAAAGATGTTATTCTATGAGTTAAATTTGTTGTATGATAGTCGTGTGCTACGTTTTAAAGTCAAGCAAGTTTTGGAACAAAAATTGGCAAAGGTCTTCATAAGTTACATTCATAAATTTGTTGAAACTTAGGTCAAATGTAGCGGAGATTTTCTCCCAATATACTTGTAATTAGGGGGTGATATACCTACTAAATTGAATATCTACAAGTCTAATTTATAACTCATTTAACCGTTCATCAATACGACGTTGGAGTAGAGAGATATTCACATTTTTGCGAGACCGCACAAAGCAGCTCCCATGGGACCCACAAAGTCGGTGTAAACTCCAGCTTGTATTTAAGTCTATTCTAAATCGTTTTCCCTCATTTTTATCGTGAAAAATAGTTCTAAACCTCCTAAATTCTATCCAATGGTTCCTCCATGATTCTAGGGTGAAAATCTAAGATAAAAAACATGAATCCAACGCTAGAAACCCCGTGGTGCTTGCTAGATCGTAGTTCTTCATCTTATGGCTGTTTTGGAGGGTTCTTCAAAGTGAAGTAACCTCAGGTCTCGTCTAGTTATTTTTGATTAAGATAATAATCAGTCCCTCCTTCATACATATTGGATTTTCAAGGTGATTCTACAAGTGTTTACACTCCAACTTGAACACCAAAAGTTGATTCAAGAAGAGAATACAACTCCTATAGTGTTGTGGTGTCATTGAGGATAACTGTGGGCTATGTTTGGACGAAATTTCAAGTGGTTGATACTATCTAAGGTGAGTATAACAGCCTACTAATTATTCTTAAGCTTTCTTGTATGTTGGTTAAGTTGTTAGGATAATAAACTACAAGATAATACTTGGATTAACTTAAGTCACTTCTATGGTGTTGTATTGCCATTGAGGGCTGTTGTAAGCTAAATATAACTTGGATTTCAACTTGAAGCTACTGTAGGAGGTATGTGTATTGTGTTCTTGCAGGTTCTTAAGTTTATCTTGATGTTAATTAAGTTAAATGGTTGGACTAGACATGAACTAGTAAATTAAGTTGCAAATTGAAGAAGGTTGGAGTTGTAGATTGTTTCCTTTGATATAAATATATGGTATAAGGATCGAATAATTAATTAATTTATACAGTATCATATTAATGATGTTGTTAAGTTAATGTAAAAAGTCTATAAGATGTGATATAGGTGATACGAATTCCAATCTAGTTTGCCGCTCAAAATGGTTGTTGAATTAATCAGAGAGCTTATTGTGAATTATATTGTTGTTGTCTAGGTTGTTTGGGGACTCTTGGTAACATATGGGATGTAGCTAAAATAGGGGAGGTGCTGTCTGTTTTCTTGTAGAATATTGGTTTTGAAATATGAGAGTTACAATGCTTATATGATGACGACGAAGTCGGGTTACTCATTGTAGACGTAAGAAGATCATATTGAACTTGGTTGACGATTGGAGAGAAGATTGGAAAGGTATGTTAAGTCTCTTCCTTCATTATTTTGGCATGATCTAAAGTGAAACGAACGTAAACGATAAACTATTTCATAATGAATCTACTCTTAGCAACTAAGGTTTCCCATGTTGTTCTTTACTTACAAAGTTATCCTAAGAAAGTATGTATGATCCTTGAGTCCTAGTGAAGTTCATATTGATGGTATGATGTCCATAATGTTAATCAAATGTGCAACTACCTTACGTTACTCTTAAAGGTTTAGAGCGTGATTCCATGAGTCCATCATGCATTGTATATAGTATCTATTTTACTCTACCGAGCCGCACTATAGTCGTCCGGGTACGGCACCTATTGTACAACCACTGATCAGTTGGGTTTACCAAGCTTCACGTGCCTGGGTATGATTCTACCGAGTTTTATGATGGTCGGGTATGTTTACCGAGTCCTCTTTGAGGCCGGGTACGATATGATGATGATGATGCCCACAGAGGCGGATGTTTTGAAAAGATTATGTATATATATATGTATCACGCATTTCATGTCACTATCTCTTAGAGGCATTCAGATGCTACAAGTTGTATCTCCTATATCTCTCTTTACATTACTGTTCTTATTTATGCTTTTCTGCCTTACATACTCAGTACTTTATTCGTACTGACGTCCCTTTTGCCTAGGGATGCTGCGTTTCATGCCCGCAGGTCCCGATAGACAGGTTGACAGTCCTCCTAGTAGGCTATCAGCTCAGCAGAAGGTGTTGCTACACTCCACTTGCTCCGGAGTTGCCTATTTAGTCAGTATGATTGAGACATGTATTGCCTGGTATGGTGGGGCCCTGTCCCGACCTATATGAAATTTATGTAGTCTTAGAGGCTTGTAGAAAAATGTCAGGTATATGGATACTTGTTTGGCCTTGTCGGCTTATGTTTTGAGTTTACAAATGATCATGTCAACCTTATAGGCCCGTATGTCACATGTATAACTTTCTATATCATCTTAGGTCGTCCTATGTCTAGCATTCCCTTATGTTGTATTTCAGTTATGTGATGATGACCCTTTTGGCATATTTACCCATGGTAGTATGATAAGAAAGATATGTTACGTTGGTACTCGGTTGAGTAAAGTACCGGGTGCCAGTCGCGGTCCATAGGTTGGGTCGTGACAGTTTTTATGCACTAACACGTTTTTATCTACATCTTGGTGCTTGAACAGGTAATAGAGCCTCCAACTTAGCGTTAGGACATGCGTTCTTCGGCGTGCTAAAGAGCTCGCCCATCGAGGATTATTGTGAGGTGGGTCTCGCGGTAGCCATCACGTCGCCAGGTGTTTTTCACGCATTGGAGCTCGCCTCAAAACACACTGCCCACCCTGATTTACCCCATCTCTCAACCCACTCTATTCTTCACTTGAACAAAACCTAGCTACTGCCCACCCCAATCTCATAAACCCCATTGAAGATAATCATTCATACGTTCCTTCACTCACTTGCAACATCAATTGAAGATAATTCCCTCTTACCAAGCACCTAAGATATGTTTCTAACTCTTTTCTTTGGAAAGAATTAAGTATGCAAATCCAACAACTTTTGGGTATATCTTCATAGCAACAACGTGGTTTCTCATCCTAATCCCATAACCCCATAGGTTTGGTCTTGATGTTGTGTGCCAGGGTAGTAACATGAAATCCGCCAAGCCGATTTGGGGAGGGTGAGGCAATCCCTCATACCTACAACCCTTTTGACAACACTAGCGCACGCTAAGTGTTTGAATAAATGCTTCAAAGGCACTCTTTGTCCCCGTTGGAGCCCGAGTCTCCGGGATTATAATACTAGTGCTATGTCGCCGCACACCACTTTAAAGTTTAAGTGTGGGGTGCCTCACCGGTAGCCCGATGATTCGAAATTGTAGATAATTTCCTTGAGTTAGTGCTTGAATTTCACGCTAAGAGAACGAGGTGAAATTTGAGTAGCCTCAAAAATTGTTGAACATCATGTGATGAACTCTTACGTATGGGGTCGCAAGACTATGTTTTGAAATGCAAAATGCGTCTAAAACTGACTAATGTTAACTTGTGTAGGTACGGACATGCCTCCAAAGAAGGATACCAGTAAAGGGAAGGGAAAAGCCACTGCTCCTTCCAAGGCTAAGGCTCTCTCCGCATCGCCACCGAAAAAAAGAAGGGGGGGCCGCACCCCCACCGAAAAAAAGAAGGGGGGGGGGGGAGGGAAGCAAATTCAAGTCAGGTTAAAGGATTGCAAGAAGTTGAAGCTATAGCAGCCACTTGCCCACAACCTTAGGGACAACAGGAATTTGGAATCAATAGAATACCCTTACATGTCATGGACTGGTACAAGTGTTGTCGGCAGAGACATATGCATTCAGAATCAGTTGTTCATGAGTGTGGCCTACAAGCCAAGTATCAAGCAATCTAGAAAGGTATTCATATCTAGGGTTGAGTTATGTGTTTAGAAACACCGAGGATATCATTTTCAATCTTGTTCGGGAGATATATACCGATTTTGATCCAAATGATCCTGAGCAGCTGGTGCCTATTCGGGGGAAGGTTGATCGATTTTTCAGCATCACCTATATGCAATTTTTAGGTGCTTCGGATGTTCCCCAGGAATCCTTAGACCACTTTACCACCCATCCCACATATCGAGAACCGAGACACACTCTTTGTGGTGTCAATTCTGTGGCGGATTGGGTTCGTGACAAGAAAACCAATCGCCATAAGAAATTCCCTAAGAAGAAAAATAAGGTAGAAGCTCAAGTGTGGTTGAAATTGATTAATATACGGATCCTACCATGAAACCATGACACTCTTATTAGCCGTGAAAGGACATGCACGTTATATTTCCTAATGACTGGCCAGAGGGTGAATGCGTCCACTTGATCCGCTATCTGATGACCCAAGTGAGAACTAGTAAGAGAATTGATCGAATTCCCTTTATGAACATGTTGACTCAGTACTTGATACAAGAAGAGGTGGAGGAGGAGCAAGCTTTCGATATAGTCATTCCTCCGCCCCTATGACTAATGGACATCAAAAGCATCCCGGTTAAGGAGGAGAATGATATGTCTTCACTAACAGGTGCCGAGCGTAATGTTCGTGATGATAGATTTATGGCCCATTTATATGGGATGATGGAATTGCAGCTTTGGATTGGGGGACGGCCATCCACTATAGAAGAGAGGGATATCTTGGCGGAGCCGTTCCCGCTCAATGCTCATGCTCAGCAGCTGGTTGGGCTTGGCGATGGTTACCGAGTCCTAGAGGATAAGGATGTCAACACACCAGAGTAGTCTGAGGCCGAGCCGAAGCAGTCTGAGGAGGATGATGATGATGATGAGGAGGAGGAAGCAGAAGATGAGGAGTGTACAACTGCATATGGATTCTCGAAGATGAAGTCGATGACGAGGCCTGATCAGGGAGTTTTCATACCACCCTACTCATTTTTTTCTTTGTTTGTTGTCAGTTTATGTATGCATTGAGGACATTGCATGAATTAAGGGTGGGGTGGTAACTTGTAGATATTAGATACACTAGTTACTTTTTTTTTTCCAGTTAGTGTCGTCTTTTCTATTGAGAAAAAAACAAAAAGTAGAAAAAATGGACTCTTCCCGACGATGGATCTCCTAGACAATTTTCATGAGGGAATTAAGTCTAAAGAAAAATAAAAATAAAGATTTTCTTTGTAGGTAGTGTAGTAATTCTCCCTTGATTTTTCTTTGTGCTGCGGTTCTTTTTCAAGGGTTTTGGTTGAACTGGGTGTAGTTAGTTTTACTTTTTTAGGAGTAGGAACCATTGTGCTACGAATTGAATTGAAGCAATATCTCTTGAATTTGTTATGCATTGAGAATAGAGATTACTCTGATTGAGACGTTTAGGCTCAGTTTTTGACTCTAGTATAAGTACCTTAAATCATATAATCTTAATTTTGCTTAACTGCTTTGACTAGAGTGCCTTGATAAAACCAATCCTGAGTGAGTTATGTGCCATGTGTGTGTGAGGTTTGTGTGTATTCTGTGCATTGCACTTGGTATCTAGAACTTGCCCCGTGTGTTTGCAAAGCAAAATAGTAGACTTGTTTAGTCTGGGAAGTGATATAGGTGTTTCTTTGTTGAGCCAAATATATATAGTTTACCCGCATAAATGTTATGTAACATAGTTTACCCCTTTGAGCATGTAATCCTATTTCTTTGGCAACCACATTAGAAGACTTATCCCTTTGTTTGAATTAACTATCTATTTGGATCTTGTTGCCTCTCATGGGCACTTGAATTGTTATGAATTATATAAAAGTTAAAGTATGGAGTGGTGGTTTAGCTTTTGAGTGGAACAAATGAAATAAGGATAAATGTGCACTGTTTTGAAGAAAAATAACAGCCATTTGAATTGGAAATGAAAAAAAATTACTTTTATTGTTGTGAAGAATATTCCTTGATGGCAGTGGATTTTGATGTAATTGTGCTTAACGTTAATATACATTGATGTGAAGGTGGAGTTTTGGTTTGACATAAGTATGGGCTTGAATGTTAAAGTATATGTATTAAAGTGCTTAGAGAGATGTAATCACTCTTATATTCAAATGTATCCTATCCGACCAGCAACCTACATTAAAATATGTTAAAGTCCTACTCGATCCTAGACTGAATGATGTCGACTAGTAGAGTAGTACACTACGGGCAAGCCTATGATGCATCTTTTGTGGCATATGAATGTTATTTCTGAGTGGGAGTGAATTCTTTCTATCTTGAGTTCCTAATTGTTCCTAAATTTTATTGTGTGTCTCGAGTTACTCTCTTTGTATTGTGAGGGCACTTGATTCATAAAGGAAAGGTAATGTCATTGACCTCCATGTTAGAGTACGTGACTGAGTTGTGAATAATGTATGGTACATGTGAGTCAAATCTTGAGGTGAAGACGTTACACTTGTGTGCTTAGTTTATTTTAAAAAAATTTGGTGTGATGAGTTAGGAGAATTGCTTATTTAAAAAAAAAAAGAAGGTCGTGTATCCATAAAGTGTAGTTTGATTGCTCGAGGACGAGCAACGTTTAAGTATGGGGTAGTGATGTGTGTCTATGATGATATATTTTTAGTGCATTACGTACTTTATATTTAGGTGCTTTAATACTAAACTACACTATATTTATGTTTAATTGAGTTATTTTATGTGTAGGTACAATTGAGATGAAATTGCGAGCAAAACGAATATTTTGGACGAAAAAGTGAAAACGAAGCAGTGAGCAGCCGTAGCAAGCCAAATTGCTCGTGATAGAGCAGGTGAGACGAGCTTTCTTGCTCGCGTTTGAGCATGCGCCACGAGGCTTACCGCGAGACCAAGCGCGCCATAGAGCTTGCGAGGCAAAGGTTGCAGCGAGGTGGAGCGCTCTATAGAGGTGGTAGCGTGAGGCTTGTAGCCAGGGTGATCCAGATTTTAAAAGCCTATTTCGTTTCCTTTTTGGGTTTGGACTTGGGCTATTTCATTTAGGTATTTTTCCTATACATATAAATATTCATTAAATACCATTTTGAAGGGAGTTTGGCAACCAGGGGCAAGAATAGCACGTGGAACAACTTTTGGGGGAAAGAATCATCGAGTTCTACATTCCTTCATCTTTTCTTTGTAATTTTCTTATGAAAAATACTTGGGAAATTGTTACTATGAATATGAGTAGCTAAACTTCTAATCTACGGTATTGATGGAACCTATTGGAGGAAGATTTTCCTATTACGTTTAATATACATTTGCCTTTGCTTTTTATCTACTTACTCAACTACGTTTACATTGTGGTTGATTGAATCTCAATCGACTATGCCTATTTAGTGTGTATTGTTTAAAAAAGAATACATATTTAGGTAGTTGTTGAACAACATCACTCCTAACGTATGTGAGGAATTAATACGGAGGGTTTAAAAGTGGGATTAGGAATAATTAAACCTTGGTGTGATCCTAGTGAGCGGTGAACTAGAGCCAGCTAGCGTAGTTCAGAAGAATATGTCTAGTAAATTGTGGTATATACTCGAAAGAGAATTACGACACCCAAACGATCGGTTGAAAATACTTAGGCAACTTTATAGGAAACATAGCGGGGGGGGGGAGGGGGGAGGGATTCCGACACTAGGGGAAATCATAAGCTTAGATTGTTCCAAATCTTGTCCACAACCTATCCTTTGTTAGTTATAAACTACTGCATTTTCATTACTTTGATTTTAGTTAGTAATCATTCAAATCGTTATTTAACGTTTCTGAAGATTGATTACTTGAATTCATGCGAGTCGAGTGGTTGTAATTAGTAGGTTAATTCTTTGTGGGATTCGACTCCGAACTTATAAATCGAATTATATTTGCGATGACCGCTAGACCTCTTAGGAGGCATAGTTAGGTGTGATCAATCAAGAATGAATATGCCTTCCAAAACAAAGATTTAACTTACATTAAGACTTGCTAGAATTATAGAGCATTAAACAATGTCTCACAGAGTTAGACATGGAAATAGCATTATCATCGTACTTAGTCCAATGGCTAAGCCATGTGGTAACAAGGGTGGTATAAATATTACGTTTTAGAGGTATATAACAGATATTAAATATTCTTTATCGCAAATTATTTTTTACTTTTTTCAAATATACCCAAAAAATTTCTAACTTCGCCACTATTACTTACCAACTTATCTTAGAGGAAGGCACGCACATATAAGATCATATATAGGATAGTTTTCGCTGTAAAAAATTTCACAAGCGAATAATACCACTACTAAGTAGTACTAAGTTTAGGAGGAGGCAAATAAATGTGCAGAAGTACTGCAGATTTATAGTAGTTTATAAATATATTAAAGACGGGTTCAAGGTACTCGTTTTTCCTTTACTTAAAATATCCCTACCATCTCACTAAAACAGTGACTTTAAGGGGCATTTTCGTATTTTACCTAAATTCCCAATTTCCCCTAAATTTTATCTCTAAGATCCTATATTCCCATCTCTGATTTCCTCCACCCTGTAGTTCCACCATGCTCCTTACTCTACACGTGTAATTATGCTAACAGAATTAAATGTTTCTTCTAGTATTAGATTTAGCTCATGCATTACAACTCTACACGTGGATTGCAACAAAATTACAGATCCATTTAAAGGTACAACATCTGAAAGTTGTACAGCTAGTATTATAAACTATTTGTTATAAATATATATTATATTATGAATGTTCATATGTGACTCCACCGAAAATATATTTATCTATTTAGTATTATATTGGAAATAAACCTCCTGAAGAAGCTTATCATTTTGGTACTCCGTTATGGATAAATATTATCTCCAGTAGAAGATTATCTATATCTGGTGCAGTAGTAGCTTACAAGCAACTTACAAGCAGCTTACACAACAGCTTGCTATAGCACCTTACAAGCAACTTACAAGCAGCTTACATGCAGTAGCAGCTTACATGCAGTAGCAGCTTACAAGCAACTTACAAGCACCTGACACGGCAGCTTGCAGTAGCAGCTGACAAGCATCTTGCAATAGCTGCTTCCTTTCTTCTATAAATAGAGAAGATTTCAGTTCACTATGCACAACAGTTTGAAAGTTGAATAATATATATATATATATATATATATATATATATATATATATATATATATATATATATATATATATATATATATATATATACACACACACACACACACACACTTGTCTTTGGTTTATTTACTTTATAATCGTTATTTTATAACACGTTATCAACACGAGACTCTGCCATTTTGAGCACTTACTCGAATTTGCTTTCTATTTCAGTGTTCATATCCGATGTAAGGAGACGCTCTTACATCTGTTGTTAGATATTGTTCATTTCAAGAATCATAATTTGAAGTGGCGAGCTTTTCTTCTCGGCGGTAGTGATGTGGATATCACTTACGTCTGGAATGACCAAATTTGTGTAAAGTAATTTGTGCCTTTTGCTTAGTTTTGATTTAATATATTTATCATCGCTTGCTTGGTTATATGCTACGTATACAATACCTATTTTGGTATTTGTTTTTATCCTAATTATCTTAGTAAAGAATTACAAAGTGGATAACATTGTTAGATCAACTTAAACTCTAGCAGAGTTTGAAATAAATATACAACCACCAGAAGTGGTTATGTTTCGTATATCTCATTGTAACTAAATTTTGTTAACCACCAGAAGTGGTATATGCCTATGACCACCAGAAGTGATAATTTAGACTTTCTATGGTTTGAAGATAAGTTAGAGAAAATTTCTCTATATTACTTGCATGCCTCGATTTACTCCCGAAGTAGCATTATCTTAAAAGGTTCTAAGCCATCACACAATTTGGTGTGATTAATGCACATTCAAATAATTATGTTCCGTTCTAGAAGGATGAGAACTTTTACTAAATATTAATCAATTCCCTGAAGTGAATATGATAATATTAATAAGCTCGTAAATATGAACACACTTTTGATGTAAATATATTACAATTCACCTCCAGAAGACGGAATATATACTCAATATTTTGTATTCTAAATTTGCTCCTGAAGAAGTAACACAATTGATATTTCCTCCTGAAGTAGGAAAATATTATGAAGAGATGTTTTCTTGTGCTTAAGCATTTTTTTATATTATTTATTTGATTATGATGTTCTCTCATGATATCATAAGTGTCTGAACAATATTTGATAGTACAAAATGTATCAATAACTCATGAAGAGCTAATTGTTTGTCTAGAAGACACATGACACCAGTAGTGTCTGATAAATATTAGATTGTAGATAATAAACGAAGCCTCAAGAAGAGCTTATATACAAATATGTCATTCATATTATATGATTATGGTCGAACATATATTGTAGTAAACCTGAAGTTTACTAATACAAATGGCTATCATATTAAGACTACAAATGACTGGAAGATTGAAAATCTTCATGTTTCCACAATCATAAGGGTTAATAATATGTATGTGAGAAGTTACCCGCCTTATTCTTAAATTTGTATTATATCATGTATCACAGTAAACCATAAGTTTACTAATGCAAAAGCAGTCACAGTAAATCAGAAGTTTTACTGAGGCAAACGTTGCTACAGTAAATTAGAAATTCGCAGATACAAAAGTAGCCACAGTAAACCAGAAGTTTACTAATGCATAAGTTTATGCCATAGTAAACCATAAGTTTACTAAGAGATAGCACAAGCAATGATAAACTTGAAGTTTTCATTTTTCAATTTTTAAACGAGCTATTTGAGAATTCAAATAAGCATATACTGAAGAACTAGAAGATTCTTCAAGAATTCTCCTATATTGCTTGTTCTCATAATAAATTGATTATACCAGCTAAAGTTGGGGCTAAAACGTCTAATCTGAAATATATAAAAGGTGAATATGAGCCCATTCACCTATCATGTGAACCACTTATAGATGCATATATGAGATGGTTACATGTGTGATTATTTCCAACCTACAATTTGGCATTTGAAATTGCTTTTCCCAATTAAGAGTATAATTTTCAGATTATGAAATCAAGACAGTTCATCTTGACAATACTGGTTTATATCCAAGCTGGTTTAGCATTGAATACCTCATATTAATGGCTAAACTATTGCTTATGAGAACAAAGCTTCATGTGTTGGTCTAAAATTTTCTAAATTGCATACAACATCACTTGTATGCATCAGACCAACAATATATGATAAGTCCTCCCCTCACAATTTTTTTAGGATCATAAACCAAATATTTTTACTATCTAATAACTTTTGATGCGTGGTATATGATTAATTTCTGTCACGGCTCCAAATCTACATTGGTCGTGATGACGCCTATCGTAGTACTACACTAGCTAATTTACTGAACATCAAACAAGGAACTTCCCATTTAAAACAACAACGCAATGTATCAAAAATCTTGCACGTTCAGTATTTCAAAATCTGCGGATAATCAAAGAAAATATTTGAACAAGAATCCCCAAAATCCGGAATCAACGGTCCTGAGCGCTAAATAGAAAATAGAATCTGATACGGTATTTACTTAGTACATCAAGTCTAGGAAAATGTAAATATGCGACAAAAAGGAGAGGGAGAAGGGTGGGGCTGCGAACACCGTGCAACTACCTCACAATCTCCGACCAGCTCCATTAAGAACAACCGAGTCTCACTCGATCCGAGCACCTAGATCTGCACATAAGGTGCATGGAGTAACGTGAGTACACCAACTCAGTAAGTAAAAAATATAAATAAGGACATGAGTGCAGTGACGAGCTTTAAAGTCATGTAAAGATCATATAAGGAATATCAGTGGAAAACAGTCAAACAAGTCAGGAAATCTACATTCCGAAAGTTTCATAAACTCCATTTTTCTCCCTTCCAATCTCATGTAAAACATTTATTCAACATTTATCATTTAGAGGCAGAAATACAAAGAAGAGTGAAAACAGTAGTTTCATAGCAAACAAGCCCCTCGGGCACAATGTCACTCACAAATAAAGCCTCTCAGTCACTCGGGACTCATCTCTTGTCAATCAGCACTCATACTCAACACTCACGCTCAATAGGTATCATATAATAACTGCTGCGGCGTGCAACCTGATCCATATATATATATATATGGA
>ML387267.1:0-16922 GCA_005239525.1 Nicotiana knightiana | reverse complement strand
ATATATATATATATATATATAATGCTGCGGCGTGCAGCCTGATCCATAAATAGTCGACTGCGCTCACTAGGGGTGTATAGACTCCGGAGGGGCTCCTTCAGCCCAAGCACTATATCGCTGCGGCGTGCAGCCTGATCCAATATATATATCGCTGCGGCATGCAACCCGACCCGATATATATGTATATAACGCTGCGACGTGCAACCCGATCCATCACTATCCTCACAAATCCGGCTCTCGGCCTCGCTCAGTCATCAACCTCACAAGCCACTCGGGCATCTCACAATAATCACAGGGACTCAGCCCAAAACATTTTTCATTTGTTTGAAAACAGGGTGATATACAGGAATAAAAATGAAAAAATATAAATCATGACTGAGATCATATTTTCTATCAAAAACAGTGTGAGAAATAGTAGTAAAATGCCCCTGAGGGTCCAAACATATCGGCACAAGGCCCCCAAACATGGCATACAACCCAAATATAGTGAAAATCTCTAAAACACAGAGTACCACATGATATCAAATCAAATACGCGACTTAATAGTCGCTAAGGGACGGACCAAGTCACAATCCCTACCGGTACACGCCCACACGCTCGTCACCTAGCATGTACGTCACCTCATTTATCAAAATTATATGAAATACCGGGGTTTCATACCCTCAGGTCAAGATTTACGTTCGTTACTTACCTCAAACCGAAAGAAAACTACTCCGCGATGCCTTTGCCTCTCGAATCGGCCTCAACACTCTCCGAATCTATTCAAAACAGATTCATATCATCAAAATATGCTAAAGGGACAAAGCCCACTCGAAAATATCCAATTTACATCAATAATCCCGAAATTGACCAAACTCGACCGCCGGGCCCACGTCTCGGATTCCGATAAAAATCAGAAAACTAGAATCCTTACGCTCTCAAGTTCATACATACCAAATACATCAAAATCCAACCACAAACGACCCGTCAATTCCATAATTTAAGTCTCCAATTCTCAAGCCCTAAACCCCCAAATTTAGTCATAAACTTCCATAAATTTCACCTCTAATTAGTCAAATAACACCATAGAAATGAGGTTTAGGTCCAAAAATCTTACCTCCACGAATTTCCCTTGATTTCCCTCTTCAAATCTCTCCCACAAGCTCCAACCCGTATGAAGATTTTGATGAAATAAGCCAAAATTCGCGAAGGCTACTATTTATATGTTCTGCCCAGCAATCTCGTACCTGCGACCAAAATCCCGCATCTGCGGAAAGTTCCTCGCAGGTGCGGAAACTCACTTAAAGCCAAAAATCTGCATATGCGGTCCTCAACACACACTTGCGGGCCCGCAGGTGCGATCCAACTTCCGAACCTGTGCTCCCAAGCCAGGTTTCTATTTTTCCGCATCTGCGTAAGGCGTTTCTCACCTGCGCCTTCGCACCTGCGGCTCCCCGTCCGCAGATGCGGCCACACCAGAGGGCCTGCACCAGCAACACTTTGCTGTAACTTTTCCCAACTTCCAACCTCCCGAATTCATCCGAAATCAATCCCGAGCCCCTCGGGGCCTCAACCAAAAGTACCAACAAGTCATATATTAATATACCAACCTAAGTCGAACCCTCGGAATGCTAAAAATAACATCAAAACACCAAATCAAATCCAAATTTAAGCTTAAAGATTTCTAAACTTCCGAAATCCGCCAACGGTGCCGAAACCACCCAAACCACGTTCGAATGACCTGAAAATTTGCACACACATCCTAAATGACACTACGGATCTTCTCCAACTTTCGGAATTCCATTCCAAACCTGATAGCTAATTTTCTACAGCCGACCGGAAATCGCCAATAATCCAATTTCGCCAATTCAAGCCTAATTCTACTCCGAACCTCCGAATGACATTCCGAACACACTCCTAAGTCCCAAATAACCTAACGAAGCTATTCGAGCCACAAAACTCCTATTCCGAGATCATTTACCTATAAGTCAACTTCCGGTTGACTTTTCCAACTAAATCACCAATCAAAGAGACTAAGTGTCTCATTTCTCACCACAACCAATCCGAACCCGAACCAATCAACCCAACGCAACACAAAAGAGCTGAACCAAACAAGAATGAAGCAGAAATGGGAAAAATAGGGCTAAACTCTCGGAATGACCGGTCTGGTCGTTACATTCTCCCCCTCTTAAACAAACGTTCATCCTCGAACGGGTCTAGAAACATACCTAGAGTCACAAATAGGTGGAGGGTATCTGCTCCGTATCTCCTGCTCGGTCTCCCAAGTGGCCTCCTCTACTAGCTTCCCTCTCCACTGCACCTTTACTGAAGCTAAATCCTTAGACCTCAACCTTCTGACCTGACGACCCAAAATAGCTATTGACTCTACCTCGTAAGACATATCACCCTCAAGCTGAACCAAACTGAAGTCCAAAACATGAGACGGGTCACCAATATACTTCCGAAGCACGAAAACATAAAACACTGGATGCACGCTCGACAAGCTAGGTGGCAAGGAAAGTCTATAGACACCTCTCCAATCCTCTGAAGCACCTCAAAAATCCGAATGAACCGGGGACTCAACTTGCCCCTCCTTCCAAACCGCATAACACCCTTCATGGGTGACACCTTTAGCGGGACCTTCTCCTCATCCATGAAAGATACATCTCGGACCTTCCGGTCCGCATAACTCTTCTGCCTCGACTGTGCCGTGCGAAGCTGCTCCTGAATAAGCTTCACCTTATCCAGAGCATCCTGTATCCAAATCCGTACCCAAGAGTCTGGCCTCGCCCGACTCAAACCAACCAACTGGAGATCTACACCTCCTCCCATACAAAGCCTCATATGGAGCCATCTGAATGCTCAACTGATAACTATTATTATATGCAAACTCCGCGAGTGAAAGAAACTGGTCCCATGAATCCCCAAAGTCAATAACACATGCGCACAACATGTCCTCCAGAATCTGAATAGTGCGCTCGGACTGCCCGTCTGTCTGAGGGTGAAAATTTGTGCTCAACTCAACATGAGTACCCAACTCTCTCTACACGGACCTCCAGAACTACGATGTGAACTGAGTACCTCTATTGGAGATGATGGAAACTGGAACACCATGCAGTCGAACAATCTCCCTGATATAAATCTCACTAGACTCTCCGAAGAATAAGTAGTACAAACAGGAATGAAGTGAGCAGACTTAGTCAACCGATCTACAATAACCCATATATCATCAAACCTCCTCGAAGTCTGTGGAGTCCAACTACAAAGTCCATGGTGATCCACTCCCACTTCCACTCAATAATAACCAAACTCTGATGCAATCCACCTGGTCTCTGGTGCTCGTACTTGACCTGCTAGCAATTGAGACACCGAGCTACAAATCCAACAATATCCTTTTTCATCCGCCTCCACCAATAATGCTGCCTCAGATCTTGATACATCTTCGCGGCACCCGTATAGAGGAATACCGCGAGCTATGGGCCTCCTCAAGAATCAACTCCCGAAGCCCATCTACATTAGGCACACATATCCGACCCTGCATTCTCGTAACACCATCATCGCCAATAACCACATCCTTGGCATCACCTCGGTGGACCCTATCCTGAAGAACAAGCAATTGCGGGTCATCATACTGGCGCTCTCTGATACGGTCATAAAGTGAAGACCTGGAGGATACACAAGCCAATACCCGGTGGGGCTCCGATTGGTCCAACCTAACCAACTAGACCGCTAAGGCCTGGACATCAAGTGCTAATGGTCTTTCAGCTGCTGGAAGATATGTTGGACTCCTCGAACTCTCTGTTGTACGACTCAAGGCATCGGCCACTACATTGGCCTTCCCCGGATGATATAGAATAGCGATATCATTGTCCTTGAGAAGCTCCAACCATCTCCTCTGACGCAAATTTAGATCCTTCTACTTAAACAAATGCTTCAGCCTACGGTGATCAGTAAAAAGCTCACAATGAACCCCATATAAATAATGACGCCAAATCTTCAAGGCGTGAACAATGGCTGCTAGCTCGAGATCATGCACAAGATAATTCTTCTCATGAGTCTTCAACTGGCGCGAGGCGTAGGCAATCACCCTACCCTCCTACATCAAAACACAACCAATGCCTATCCTCGAGGCATCACAATACACGGTATAATAACCTGAAGCTGATGGCAATACTAACACTAGAGTTGAGGTCAAAGCCGTCTTGAGCTTCTGGAAGCTCTCCTCACACTCGTCTAACCACCCGAACAAAGCACCCTTCTGAGTCAATTTGGTCAAGGGTGAAGCAATAGAAGAAAACCCCTCCACAAAGCAACGGTAATACCCCACCAAACCAAGGAAGCTCCTAATCTCTGTAGCTGAGGACGGCTTGGGCCAACTTTGCACCATCTCTATCTTCTTCGGATCAACCTGAATACCCTCGCTGATGGTACCCGGATCTCAAGTCCATCTTAGAGAACACCCTAGCTCCTGAAGCTGATCAAACAAATCATCAATGCAAGGCAGAGGATACTTATTCTTGACTGTAACCTTATTCAGCTGCCTATAGTCAATACACATTCTCATGGAACCATCCTTCTTCTTCACGAACAACACCGGTGCACCCCAAGGTAAAATACTAGGCTGGATGAACCCCCTTTCTAGGAGTTCCTGAAGCTACTCTTTCAATTCCTTCAACTCTGCTGGTTCTATACGATACGGTGGAATAGAAATAGGTTGAGTGCCCGGCACCATCTCAATGCCAAAATCAATATCCCTGTCGGGCGGCATGCCCGGCAAATCAGTTGGAAACACGTCCGGATACTCACGGACTACAGGAACAGAATCAACAATGGGAGTCTCAGCACTGACATCCCTCAATTCAAATAAGACATACATCCTTTCTCTACCATACGCTGAGCCTTCAGGTATGAGATCACCCTACTAGGCACATCATCAATAGATCCTCTCCACTCCACTCTCGAAAATCCTGGCATCGTCAAGGTCATGACCTTATCGTGACAATCTAGAACAGCATGACACGGAGATAGCCAATCAATCCCCAATATCACATCAAAGTCAACCATGCAAAAGTAATAGCAGATCCACTCGGGTCTCCAAACCCCCAATAGATATAACACACGACTGATACACTCGGTCCACAATAATAGTATCACCCACCGAAGTCAACACATGAACATATGTGACTAGGGACTCGTGGGGCATATCCAGAAAATGGGAAAAATATGATGAAACATAGGAATACGTGGAACCAGGATCAAATAAGACCGAAGCATCTCGGTGACAAACTGAAACAATACCTGTGATCACTACATCGGAGGCCATAACATCTGGTCTGGCTGGAAGTGCATAAAAATGGGTTTGTCCTCAATCGGATCAACCTCCCCCTCTAGGGCGGCCTCTAGCTGCCTGACCCCCACCCCTCGCTGCCTGGGCGGTTGGTGAAGTAACAGAAGCTGATGTCGAGGGACAACCCCTCTGCTAGGATTGACCCCCAAGAAAATGAGGACACTACCTCCTCATATGCCCAAACTCTCCACACTCGTAACAACTCCCTGGTGCTAGAGACGGGGACTGAAGGGAACCCCTAGCACCACAATAACCTCTGGAAGAATCAGGCATAGATGAGCCCTGAACCCATGGTGCTCGAGATGAACTCTGGGCTGGAAGAGCACTAAATGATGGGTGCCCCTGATGAGAACTGTGAGGACCACGACATGCGGATCCACCACGATAACCTGAGCGGCCCGACTAAGCCTGCCTAAAAGGACGGCCCCTACCATGCTAGAACTGCCCCCTGAAGGAACACCACCGAAACTACCAGACCCTCGAGGCCTCTTGGCCTCTCTCTCATCTCTCTCTTGGAGACAAGTCGACTCAATCTCTCGGGTAATATCAACAACCTGCTCAAAAGTAGCACCTAATACCCTCTCTCTTGTCATAAAAATACAGAGCTGATACGAGAGGCCATCCACAAATCTCCTGATCCTATCTCTCTTTGTAGTGACTAACCAAATAGCATGCTGGGCAAGATTTGAAAACCTCATCTCATACTGAGACACCGTCATCTCACCATGACGCAACTGCTCAAACTGCCTGCGCAGCTCCTCTCTGCGGGACTATGGAACATACTTCTCTAAGAAGAGAGTGGAAAACTGCTGCCAAGGAAGGGGCGCTGCACCAACGGGACTACGCCTCTCATAAGCCTCCCACCAAGCCAATGCAGCTCTTGAGAACTGGAAGGTAGTAAATGAGACCCCACTGCTCTCAAATATCCCTGCCGTGCGAGAATCCTCTGACACTTTTCTAAGAACCCCTGGGCATCCTCGCCCTCAGCACCACTGAAAGTCGGAAATCGAAGCCTCTCAAATCTCTCCAACCTGCGCTGCTCATCGTCAGTCATAGCTGGAACCACAAAATCCTGGGCCATAGCAACCGACTGAACTAGGACTGTCTCTGGGGTTTGAAGCCCCTGAATAATCTGCTCAAGTGTACAGACAGCTGGAGTCTGAGTGCCTCCCCCGACCTGAGAAGTAGTAGCTTATGTAGGAATAGCGATTGCCTGAGCAAGACTGGTGCATGCAGCCAGAATCTGGGCCAAGGTCTCCTGAAGACCCGGAATAACAATAGGCACAGCTGGTGCCTGAGCTGGTCCCACTGGACCATCTGGGGCTGGGACCTGATCTGGAACAATAGGCGAATCTATAGGTACCGCTCCGGCAGCTGCGCAGGCTGCACCTCTACCACTACCATGGCCTCGACCGCGGCCTCGACCCCTCATGGGTCCCACTGGTGGCTGATCGCCCTGACCAGTAGCACGTGTCCTCACCATCTGTGAGAGAATGAAACAATAGAAGTTTAGTTTCCAGAATCAATAGATTCGCACGATAAGAATTCAAGAAATGTGAGATTTTTCCTAAGGGTTCTGCAGCCTCTCGAAGATAAGTACAGACGTCTCCGTACCGATCCGCAAGACTCTACTGAACCTGCTCATGACCGGTGAGTCCTATGTAACCTAGGCTCTGATACCAACTTGTCATGACCCCAAATCTACACTGGTCATGATGGCGCTTATCGTAGTACTAGGCTAGCCAATTTACTGAACATCAAACAACGAACTTCTCATTTAAAACAACAACGCAATGTATCAAAAATCTTGCACGTTTATTATTTCAAAATCTATAGATAATCAAAGAATATATCTAAACAAAAATCCCCAAAACCCGGAGTCAACAGTCATGAGCGCTAAATAGAAAATAGAATCTGGCATGGTATTTCCGTAGTACATCAAGTCTAGGAAAATGTATATGCGACAAAAATGAGAGGGAGAAGGGTGGGGTTGCGAACGTCGTGCTGCTACCTCACAATCTACGACCAGCTCCACTGAGAACAACCGAGTCTCACTCGATCCGGGCACCTGGATCTTCACACAAGGTGCAGGGAGTAATGTGAGTAAACCAACTCAGTAAGTAACAAATAAGTACACAAGTGCAGTGACGAGCTTTAAAGTCATGTAAAGATCATATAAGAAATATTAGTGGAAAACAGTAAAATAAGTCAGGAAATCTACGTTACGAAAGTTTCATAAACTCCATTTTTCTCCCTTCCAATCTCATGTAAAGCATTTATTCAACATTTATCGTTTAGAGGCAGAAATACAAAGAAGAGTGAAAACAGTAGTTTCATAGCAAACAAGCCCCTCGGGCACAGTGTCACTCACAAATAAAGCCTCTCGGGCTAGCCTCTTAGTCACTCATGACTCATCTTTCGTCAATCAGCACTCATACTCAGAACTCACGCTCAATAGGTATCATATAATAATCACTGCAACATGCAGCCCAATCCATATATATATATATATATATATATATATATATATAACGTTGCGGTGTGCAACCCGATCCATAAATAGTTGACTACGCTCACTGGGGGTGTACAGATTCCGGAGGGGCTCCTTCAGCCCAAGCGCTATATCGCTGCGGCATGCACCCCGATCTAATATCTATAACACTGCAGCTTGCAACCCCATCCAATATATATATCTCGCTGCCCGACCCAATATAAATGTATATATGTATATAACGCTGCAGCGTGCAGCCCGATCCATCACTATCCTCACAAATCTGGCTCTCAGCCTTGCTCAGGGCCACTCGGGCATCTCACCACAATCACAGCGACTCAGCCCAAAACATTTATCATTTGTTTGAAAACATGGTGATAAACAGGAATAAAAATGAACAAGTATAAAATCATGACTGAGATCATATTTTCTATCAAAAAAAGTGTGAGAAATAGTAGTAAAACTCCCTTGAGGGTCCAAACAGGTCGGCACAAGGCCTCAAACTTGGCATACAACCCAAATATAGTGAAAATCTATAAAACACGGAGTACCACGTGATTTCAAATCAAATACGCGGCTTAATAGTCGCTAAGGGGTGGACTAAGTCACAATCCCTACCGGTGCACGCCCACACGCCCATCACCTAGCATGTGAGTCACCTCATTTATCAAAACAGTATGAAATACCGGGGTTTCATACTCTCGGGTCAAGATTTACGTTCGTTACTTACCTCAAACCAGAAGATAACTACTCCGCGATGCCTTTGCCTCTCGACTCAGCCTCAACGCTCTCCGAATCTATTCAAAACAGATTTATATCATCAAAATATGCTAAAGGTGTCATGACCCAAAATCCATGAGGTCGTGATGTCGCTAGACATCAATGTCAGGCAAGCCAAATCATTAATTAATTGAAATAATTTTCCGGTTTTTAACATTTATGAAAACATTTCCTTTCACTTTATTACATATTAACCAAATAAAAATCTGTTAATTAATAACAATGGTTTGAATACTACACTTTAGCAAATATAACCCAACACATCCCAAAATCCGGTGTCACGAGTACATGAGCAACTTCTAAGAATTTATACAATCATTACAAAGCCTGTCCGAAATACAAATTGGACAAGGAAATTTAAAACGAAAATAAATACAGTACGAGGGAGGCCCTGTCAGCTGCGGATCGCCTCCGGATGATGCAGCTCGCATAAGTCTCTGAATCCTCCACATTGCTATAGCTGATAGCTTTTACCTGGGTCCACATTAACCCACTTCCTCTCATAATATGCAAAAACAACCATAATAGCCGGGACAAACACCCCACAATCCACAACCAAATGAACTGAACGTCTTTCAGGCATAACTTCTCAGATACACAACATTGCACTTCTTTACACTCAGTCCAAACCTTCAATCCATGAAGTGACTACATGTCACACTTTATACAATCTTTTCGCGGTCAGGCTTCCACGATCTTCCGCACAAGGCAACAAGTCTGCACATCCACCACTAGCCATATTACGCTGTAAGACAAATCAAGAACTCATAACTAGGGTAGAAAGCCTCTTCCACCGAATCTCAATCTCAGGTGACACTGAAGATAGCACTATCTTATACTGAACTTTTACATCACTTTTCCTTGCTCTTCCGAGCTCATGACGTCCTTATCATCACCGAACCGCAATCTCAATTCTTACTCCCAGTTACATACTGCTTTCTGCACCTAACATACCAACATGAGGTAGCCGAAGAATTCCATCATAACTTCTGAACCACCAATAGGGTGAACACTTCATCACATAGAAACCTTTTACTTAACTCAATTCAAGAGTACCATCTCAACACACAAGTGAATTCCCATTATCACCCAATCATGCAAATCCTTAAGTAGTAGTCCATACCACCATAACCCTTTCGGGATCCGCCTACACCTGACAGGCCATAGCACTCAAATGCTCCCACGTGAGATCCGTCACAACGGCCGACAAGCCCCGCACACACCGGCACAACCCACATGCATAACTTAATCACACTGAAGGAACCGATCACTGCCGAAAATGTGCCATTTCAACCATGGCTGATCAATCTATCTTCTTTTAATCATCTTCAATTGCTTCAGGAATAGTAACAACTTCCTCCAACTCATAGCAAACTCAACCCTCACTCCTCTCGAGTGACCTTGATTCACGAGGCTATGCTGCCTAAATCCCGCAACCCGTCTCATACCCTCCTGATAATCTTTCTACAATCCGGAGTTTATTTCTCTCACTCCTACAATACTATCCTGCACGCTGAAACATATCATAGAACATTCCAACCATCCTCTTTTTTCTCAGAAATTACTCTACAAAAGCTCGATTCTTGATCATACTGCTGCCTGAAACCATTAAACGCCGCATTCTTGACTTTTGAACTCACTAGGACCGCTATTGAGAGTCACCCACTCTGACTGGCCCCGAATGCAATAAGCTCCAAGGCTCTTCTAGCACATGAACACCCTTTTAAGGAACCACGCGACCGAGTCACTATCCTGAAAACTCACCTATGCCTTAAGCATAAATTCTGAATCTTCCAAAGCCTAAACCTGATCTGACAAGGCCGACTCTTTCACACATTCCTCAAATTCCATGCACAATCGCCATTTTACTCCTTTCCCTTAGCTGAAATAACTTGCCAACACGCCTACAATCCGAGACCCTATGAGAAGACAACCCTACAACCCAACTACAAATGGTGGGACTCCCCCACTTGACCCGAAGCTACTCCTTGCACCACTCTAGACCCTGCCGAAATCCTTTCTCCTTTGATAACGCGATCTAGCTCAACCAATCTGTCCAATCAATTCTCTTTCCAGCACTCCCTAAATACTCAAATTCTCTAGCATCATTCACACATTCCGCCTCCTACCGAATAGCCACTAGAACCCCTCACCGAGACCTTCCAACCCCGATATCGCTAAACTATTCACAGAAGATAACTCACCTGTGGAAATCACCCGCGGACACCTTCCAACGACACTGAAATGCACCCTCTCTGCGACTTCAATACCCCATCCTACGCCCTTCTTTGTTTACCAACTTTTACTAGTTCATCCGCTCCTCATGGACATCCATTAAATGCGCAATAATATCTTCAAATTCCAAGATATGCTGCTGCTCCCCCATTTTGTGACTGCTCGACTTCCGCTTCTTACACCTAGCCTCCTAGAGATGGAACCACCGCATCGCTTCATTTCAGGACCATTCTCTATAGCTCTCAAACCAGCAGATCACCACGACTTCAAGCTCTCCGAAGATCATCTTTCTCTAGCTTCCTTTATTACCAACCCTTATCCGGTACTGAACCACCGCACCTCACATCTCTGCCAACCGCTTTCTTCAATACCCATTCCTAATACTCGGACCCCACGCAACCGAAGAAACCATAGCACCACCAAACTTAACACATTCCATTCGATCAATGACGACAACTACACGTCACAGGTGCATATCCCATCTCACTTGCAGACACCAAGTCTTACTACTTTATCAACCCCAACTGGACCGTTCATAACCCAAATGCCTTTCCTCTGCCGGCACTAAAATACCGAAATCTCGAAATCACCCTCTTAGAAGACCTCCCTTCAAACCATTCATCATCCCCAACATACGGACAAACATTCTATCATCATATCGACATCACACGATAACCAATCGCAAGCATCATCACTAACTGAGCATAGCCTTAAGGCTCCTAAAAGCACATCTACTGAGCTGAAACAACATATTACCCCCTTGCAGGGCCATAGCAACAGCCCCCCACCAATTACACATGGAAACATCTCGAATTACATCTGTAGCACCATTTAAATTCCTCAAATTCCTGATTCATAGCAAGCGCTTCGCGACGCGTAAGATTGAGTAGGAATAAACATAGGCATAATCCTCAATGGAATCAAGAAGGGAAGTACTCCTAACAGCTCTGTAGCCTCTCGAAGATAAGTACAGACATCTCCGTACCGATCTGCAAGACTCTACTAGACTTGCTCATGACTCGTGAGATCTAAGGGAACCTAGCGCTCTGATACCATGTTGTCACGACCCAAAATCCATGAGGTCATGATGGCGCCGGACATCAATGTCAGGCAAGCCAAATCATTAATTAATTGAAATAATTTTCCGGTTTTTAACATTTATGAAAACATTTCCTTTCACTTTATTACATATTAAACAAATAAAAATCTGTTAATTAAAAACAATGGTTTGAATACTATACTTTAGCAAATATAATCCAACACATCCCAAAACCCAGTGTCACAAGCAACTACACAGCAAATATCATGCGCAAGCAATGCCGAGGGTCGAACGGCGCGGACCAACAATAATAAATTGTGCAATGCCGAAGGGTTGAGTGGCTCGAACCATAGATGCATCTATCTGCCCCGCTCGCGAATCGATCATGCGACGCGGTTAAAAATAATACGGCTAGCCTGCTTGCGAATCATACATGCGACTCAGGCACCCAAAGTTACACATATCCACATAATAAATCCGTATTTTATCAAGAAAATATTTTTTCTCAGGAAAGTGGTAAAATTCTTCGTAAAGGAACATGAAATATTGCTTTTAAATCTTTGTTTTGAAACTCATTTGTCAAGTCTAATGATATTCCATAATACAACCCAGTCCAGGTACACAAATATCCACAGTGGAATCAATTCCCTTTTTTAGAAGATTTAACAAAAATGATTTCTAGTCTTCTTTTAGATATTCAATTACGATTTCGATTATATTAGCAGTTTAATATTACAGGCAGGATTACAGGTACACCACGTAAGGCATGCTAGTGGGTCCTAGGATACCCGGACATGGAATAAAAGTAGCTATGCACGGACTTCCGTCACCTCGTGCGTACGTAGACCCCGAAGATAATAACATGTATTGAATTAATTCACCAAGGGGGATGATTCGCCCTCACAAAGTTAGAAAGGAGACTTACCTCGCTCCGGAAATTTCAATACCGGCTTCCAAGCCCTTCCGATGACTCCAATGGACGCACAATGCCCCCAAAACTATCCAAACAACGACGAACCAATGAAACTATATTCTAATACTTGCAACAATTCCAAATTATATAATTGCCCTACCCCGCTTAGTGAAATGACCAAAATTCCCTCGGGCCCAAGTGCTCGGAAATCTGAAATTCTTGAAGTTACATTCTACCCATAGTTCTACTAGTTCAATCGTACCATTTACTCTACATTCCATGCTCAATTCGTGGCTAAAATACAAATTTCCATTTTCTAGGTTTCTTCAATAATTTCCCAAATTCCTACCAATTTCGATGCCTAATCCATGCATAAAATCTTTTATTTATCTTACAAACGGAAGGAATTTACTTACCTTGATGCCTAACGAAAATCCCCCTTGAAATGCTCTCCAAAATCGCCCATGACAAATGAAAAATGGGTGAGAAATGAAAAAACCCGACTTTAAAACATTCTGCCCACGCCTTCTTTCGCACCTGCGGTTCAATAGCCTCTCCTGCGGCTCCGCACATGCGGGAATTCCATCGTAGGTGCGGCTCTGACTCAACCCATCATCTCTCACTTCTGCGGGTCCCTTCTTCGCACCTACGCTTCTGCAGGTGCGACCTATCTTCCGCACCTGCGGCCTTCTCATCTCCAGCCCAAAACTCGTACTTGCAGCGTCCTTAGCCGCACCTGCGGTCAAAGCCTCGCAGGTGCGGTTACACCAGATGACAGCAACCTTCAACCTTCTTCAACTTCAAACATTGATCCGTTAACCACCCGGAATCCACCCGAGGCCCCCGTCAAATTATACCAACTTGTTCCAAAACATAATGCGGACTTGATCGAGGCCTCAAATCACATCAAACAATAGTGAAACCACGAATCACACCCAATTACCAACTTTATGAACTTAGAGTTTTCCAACTTCTACATCCGATACCGAAACCTATCAAATCACGTCCGATTGACCTCAAATTTTGCACACAAGTCATATTCAACATTATGGACCTGCTCCAACTTTTGAAATTGCATTCCAACCTCGATATCAAAACTTCCACTTCCGGTTGGATTTCTCAAAAACCTTCAAATTTCTATCTTTAGCCAAATGACTTCAAAATGACCTACGGACATCCAAATTCACTTCCGATCGTGCTCCCAATTCCAGAATCGCCATACGAAGCTGTTCCCAGAATCGGAATCCCAAACGGACATCAATAACACTGAAATGCACTTCAAGCCCAACTTTATGAAATTCTTCTAAAATGCTAACTTCCACAATATACGCCGAAACGCTCCCGGGTTATCCAAAACCCGATCCAGACATACGCCCAAGTCCGAAATCATCATATGAACCTGCTGGAACCTTCAAATCCTGATTCGGAGGTCGTTTACTCAAAATTTTAATCTTAGTCAATTTCTCCAACTTAAAGCTTCAGAAATGAGAATTTTCATTCCAAACCAACTCTAAACTTCCCGAAATTCAATTCCGACCACACCTACAAGTCATAACACCTTAAATGGATCTGCTCATGACTTCAAACCACTGAATGACGCGCTATAGCTCAAAACAACCGGTCGGATCATTACAAAAGGGACAAAGCCCACTAGAAAATATCCAATTTACATCAATAAGCCCAAAATTGGAAAAACCCGACCCCCGGGACCACGTCTCAGATTCCGATAAAAATTACAAAACTAGAATCCTTACGCTCTCATGAATTCATACATACCAAATACATCAATATCCAACCACAAGTGACCCCTCAGTTCCATAATTTAAGTCTCCAATTCTGAAGCCCTAAAACCCCCAAATTTAGTCATAAATTTCCATAAATTTCACCTCTAATCAGTCAAATAACGCCATAGAAATGAGGTTTAGGTTAAAAATCTTACCTCCACGAAGTTCCCTTGATTTCCTTCTTCAAATCGCTCCCACAAGCTCCAACCTGTATGAAGATTTTGATGAAATAAGCCAAAATTCGCGAAGGTTACTATTTATTTGTTCTGCCCAGCAATCTTGCACCTGCGACCAAAGTCCCGCACTTGCAGCGGTGCACCTGTGGAAAGTTCCTCGCAGGTGCGGAAACTCACTTAAAGCCAAAATTCCGCATCTGCGGTCCTCAGGCCCGCAGGTGCGACCCAACTTCCGCACCTGCGCTCCCAAGCCAGGTTTCTATTTTTCTGCATCTGCACAAGGCATTCCGCACCTGCACCTTCACATCTGCGACTCCCCGTTCGCAGGTGCGGCCCAGAAGGCCTGCACCAGCAGCCCTTTGCTGCAATTTTTCCCAACTTCCAACCTCCCAAATTCATCTGAAATCAATCCCGAGCCCCTCGAGAGCCTCAACCAAAAGTACCAACAAGTCATATATTAATATACCAACCTAGTCGAACCCTCGAAACGCTAAAAAAATATCAAAACACCAAATCAAATCCAAATTCAAGCCTAAAGATTTCTAAACTTCCGAAATCAGCCAACGGTGCCGAAACCACCTACACCACGTCCGAATGACCTGAAAATTTGTAACACACATCCTAAATGACACTACAAACCTGCTCCATCTTTCAAAATTCCATTCCGAACCCGATAGCTAATTTTCTACTGCAGACCCGAAATCGCCAAAAATCCAATTTCGCCAATTCAAGCCTAATTCTACTTCGGACCTCCGAATGACATTCCGAACACACTCTTAAGTGCCAAATCACCTAATAAAGTTATTTGAGCCACAAAACTATCATTCCGAGATCATTTACCTACAAGTCAACTTTCGGTTGACTTTTCCAAATAAATCACAATCAAAGAGACTAAGTGTCTCATTTCTCAGCACAACCAATCCGAACCCGAACCAATCAACCCAACACACCACAAAAGAGCTGAACCAAACAAGAATGAAGCGGAAATGGGAAAAACAGGGCTAAACTCTCGGAACGACCGGTCGGGTCGTTACAATTTCTCTACCACAAAGCACAAAGATAGGTTTTCCAAAGAGGATTTGGGATATATGTTAGTTTTTCTAACATCAGGGGGATGGAATAAGCAGTTGAAAAATATGTTATATGAATCGAATTATCATTAGTATGATCATCACTTAGAAGATATTCAAGTCAAATGCCAGAAATATTTGTTGATCCAAAATTAAATATTATATTCCAGCTGCAAATGCTCCTATTAAAATTAAAATCCCTGAAGGATTGAGTTTACTACACACATGAAGCGTAGTAGATCGATCGGTTTTAAAGTTAAAAATCCTTGAAAAGGATAGGAGAAAATGATCAAAATGATCATAATAAGGAGGAAATAAGCTCTAGAAGATCCCACGATGTAACTTTTTATGAAACTTCAGAAGAAGTTCAGGTATCTAAAAATAAAGAAAGTGATGAGATCTCAACAAGTTATGTCTCTTGCGAACTGATATGAAATGATTGTCGATGATATATTTGACACAATATAGTGCACAGTATTGTAAAAGATTGTGAGGATCGGTCTTGTAGTCCAAACACCTGAAGATGTCATGCCATTTAAATGTAAGCAATAACCTATATGACTCATTTGATTAATTCTATATGAAGATCCCTAAAGGATTTAAAATTCCTGAAGCATATATTTCAAAGTCTCGAGCAATGTATTCAATCATATTACAAATGTATTTGTATGATTTAAAGGAATCTGGGTGCATGTGGTATAATCACCTCAGTAAATATTTGTTGGAAAAAGGTTATTAAGTGATATTATTTTTTCATGTATTTATTTATAATAAAAATGTCATCAGAATTTGTTATACTTGCTGCTTATGTTGATGACATAAATCTTGTTGGAACTCTAGAAGAGCTCCTAAAGGCAATTGAATATCTTAAGAAAGAAATTGTGATGAAAGATCTTGGATAGACAAAACTTTGTCTTGGTCTGCAAATTGAACATTTAGCAGACGGGAACTTTATCCATCAATCAGCCTATACAGAAAAGGGTCTTAAAACGCTTTTACATGGACAAATCGCACCCATTGAGTACAACAATGGTTGTTTGATCATTTGAAGTGAATAAGGATCTGTTCTGACCTCCAGAAGAGGATGAGGAACCCCTTGGTCGCGAAA
>MDKJ01124114.1:0-12541 GCA_005239525.1 Nicotiana knightiana | reverse complement strand
TCTTACCGGTTAATTGTTAACGGGTTTAACGGGTAAAAATGAACCCGTGCGGGTAGGGGTACTGCCGGGCCGGGCCGGGTTTCAATTTTTTAAAATTTTTTTTTCAAGTTTTTGTACATGTATTGTAATTTATATAAAATATAAAGTAAAATATATAAAGATAACAATGATTATGGAAAAAATTGCACTTATAAATTGCAAGTGCACTTACATTTGAATATATCATTAAATAATTAGGTACCGTCTAATAATATTAAAATAACAAACTAAAACTTGCAAATTAAACTATTAAAGTTTACATTTAAATATTTAATACTTCAAATTAGAGTTCAAACTTGCACTTATACGTCTAATAATATTAAAATAACAAACTAAAACATTAAACATAAATGCATAATACGTCTAATAATATTAAAATAACACAAATTGTCTGAAATCAATTAATCAAACGAATTGTTGGTGGTCTGGTGGATGCTCAAGACAACTATTTATATGCCTCCTTAAAAAGCGTGTGCCCGTGCACTTTGGACGAAGATTTAAGATTATACCACAATTCTTGCACTTTACTTTGTAAACTTCTTCATTTTCTTCAACCACATCAAAGTGTTCCCAAACATATGAGCGCACTCTAGAATCACGGGGCATGATTTAACTTGAATGAGAGAAATTGAGATTGAGAAATGAGAGATAAGTGAAGAAATGAAGAAGAGGGGGGTGTATTTATAATTTTAGAAAAGGTTAACTTTGTAAATTGAGAAAGTGTTAATTTTTTTTTAAAAAAAGGCCCAAAAAAGGGCCATTTGTGCAAATCTACCGTTGGGCAACGGCTCCCTGCCAAGGTGACTATTGCCAACGGATAAGTGGGGCCCAAACATTTACAAAAAAAAAAAAAAAAAAAAAAAAAAATTATAGACGTTGTACCGGGCCGGGCCGGGCCGGGCCGGGCCGGGCCGGTTAACCGGTAAAGTGTACTGTTCACTTTGACCGGATTTAACCGGTCCGGTTACCCGTTTTAAAATAATTAAACGGACCAACCCCCTCTAAACCCCCTACCCAGCCCACCCGGCCCCCTATGAACCGGGCCGGGCCGGTTCCGGTTTTAACCGGTCTGGGCCGGGCCGGTTACGGGTCAACCCGGCCCGTTAGACACCCTTACCTAACTATCGACACCCAAAAAACCCCAACCCGAATATTACACACACAGCCGCCACTTCACTCCTCTCTCCGTCAGGCCGCCACCTCCCTCAACCACTACCGCCACACCCCTAATCTTCAGCCATCTACACTAACAGACCTTCCACAACCTAAGAGACATACAAAAACCTAAAACCCCACCCAGCAGCCGCCTCCCCCTCCTCGTCCCCTCACGCCGGCAGCAACACCACACGGCCGTCGCCTCCCCATTTTCACACAACCCTCGTCGGAAACAGCCGCCACCAGACCCACCAGGAAGCAGCCCCACACCACCAGACCTCTCACTCATCCGCCATCTCAAATCCAAACTCGATGGAATCAATGGCGTGAAAAAGAGAAAATAGTCTGTCAGAGGGATGAAACAGGAGTAAACGAAGATCAAAAAATCTGGAAATATGTTGGTTTCAACTTGAAACTTTCACATCTGCTCGAGTCTTGCCAGTTTTAGGATTTCCGACGAGCATCTAAACTAAAGAAATTCGAGGCTGTGAGGTTTTCCGGTTGAGCCTTCCATTCACGGCTTGCCGTCTCCGATTGGAGGTTCTTGCTTGGTCGGGGTAAACAATAAAAGGTCCACACACGCCTCTCTAAATTGAATTGTCTGAATTGATTTATTTCGTATTAAATTTGGTGCATGAAACTTTCCGATTATCTATCTTGATTCTAGGTGTTAATGAACGCTTTATCTTCTTAACTTTATGTGTTTGATATCAATATTAGCTTTCTCATCATGCAACTAAAGCTAATGAATACTAATGGTTTGGGTTAAGATTTAAAGGATAAGGAATGTTTGGACTATGAATAAATTATTCGATTTTATCCAGTTTAATTGAAATTGGTAGGAGCATGTTAGGGCCGATCACGTTCGGGTAGGCAAACTTTAGGATATTGTTTGTTTAATTTTGAATCGATAGTTTGTCGCTTTAGTCAATTAAATTTATCCGGGGAATGCCCCGAAGAATTTGGAAATATTTGATTCTGGGGAATGCCCCGAAGAACTTTCTAAATATTTTGGAGACATGACGAGCATTTTGAGAAGTCGTAGTATAGGTTAGTTTAGGATTTTTCTTTTCATTTCTATTTTTCATTTTTCTTTTATTAGGTGGGGACGACCTCGACCCCTTTGCGTGTTTATTTTCCTTTTTATGTGTTTTAACCTCAATTTGAATATCTTAAAAGCCAACTTGATCATGTACGCAACCGTACTTGTTACGTGACTCGGGGAATGCCTAACACCTTCTCCCCGAGTCAAATGAGCCCCCCACCTTCTCCCCGAGTCAAATGAGCCCCCTTACCCTGAACTTTGGTGCAAACTGGTTTAAGAGTCAAATGTGTTTTGAAGGTAATTTTTTATCTTAAAAAAACGGTGACCTGGCACACCGAAATCAAATGTCAGGTGGTGACTCTTAGTAAATCCTTTAAAACACAATTTTTGTCACTTTCAAAATTGAAAACCCTTTCGAACTTTACAAAACTTTTTTTATTTATTTAAGAGAGTTTAGTTTTTGTTAAAAAAGGGGTATGACATCTCTGGCGACTCTGCTGGGGACTAGTAAGTTCGAACTAGTACTTGATCTTGTTGGCTTGTTAGGATATTCGGTTGAGGTTTTTATGTGTTTTATTTGCTTTATTTGATTTTTATTTTGTTTATTTCATTTTATTATTTGCTAGTTGCCTATTTGTTTATAATTTTTTCTTTATGTGTTACTGCTTTATAAACTGTAATCATTTGCATAATCGTGGGTCTTCTTTCTGCAACAAGTCTTCTGGAGTACGTTTGAGCGTACATGGCCTTTTTGTGAGTCACCCGTATCTTTAGGGGGGTGGCGTGGGAGGGGAGCGTGGAGTGGGCAGACAGCTAGAGCAGCCGCCATCGACCACGTGTCGCCCCGAATTGCCTTGTCTAGTGAACCCTTAACTTTAGGTCAGTCTTTAGGTCAAGCTTATTTGCATCATATCATTTATACTTAGCAGGGCTTGGTCCAAGCCACCATGTTTGTAGGAGGCCTATCCAAATTTTGTTACAATGGACCCGTGGCCCAAAAAGACATTAAATCATCCCCATGTGCTACATGCTACATTTTTTCAAGGGTGACTGGGTCATTTGGCGGACCAATCATGGTTTGAGGGTAAAATGAGGAAGAAAGAGGGTGAAGTATAAAGATGAACCAAGTAGGGCCAAGTTATATTCTTCTTTCACAATTTTTTTTCAAGAAAAGACAAAAAAAATTTGAAAATAAAAAATCCAAAAAGATTTTACACTTTCCCATCATTTTTCAAAAATCAACATAGAAAATAAAAAAAGAGATTTTGCACTTTCCATCATTTTCCAAAAACCAAAAAAAAAAAAAAATAGAGAAAAATAAAATCAAAAAAGATTTTACATGTTTCATCATTTTCCAAAAAAGACAAAAAATATAGTTTTTCCAAATTAGTTTCATTTGTCTTAAGATTTCTCTCCCATGTCCAATCCTCCCGAACTATGCAAACCTGATTCTCGTCTTTCGGGGCGAGATACGTAGGCAACCCACATAGGGTCCGGTCTTCCTAGTGTGTCTTAGGTTCTTGGCTTCGCAGGGTCGTAGCCAAATCTTGCATATTTAGCCACATAGGCTGTTTTTGCAAAATAGGGTTATTTTCTCAAATTGGCTTGTTATCCAATGTCATAGAGCCCTAAGTCCATAACAAGGAGTTCTCTCAATTTTAAGGTCCATTTCATGTCCAATTTGCCTGTCTAGCCACATCTGGCCATATTGGTCATTCTTGCAAAATGGGGTCATTTTCGCAAAAGTGGCTCAATAACCAATATTCTTAGAATCTTGAGTCCACAACTTAGCGTCCCACTACCTTAAGGCCCTTCTTTTTGAGTTTGCATCGTTAGCCGTCTGGCCACATAAGCCATTTTTGCAAAATGAGTCACTTTTATAAAGAATTTTCTAAGACCATTATTGTTGGGAGTTTGAAGTCATGTAAGCCTTAGTGAAGTATTTCCATGTGTTTTAGGTCACCTCAGTAGAGTATGTACTAATAGTCACTTTTAGCTACATAAGCCATTTTGAGAAATAGACCAATCATGTCTTGCATGTGTCCAATAAAAGGTGTCTTCAGTCACTGATCTATTTAGCCTTATTTTTCTCATTCAGGTATGGATACATGTGCCACGACTCGAGCATCACATATACCCAGGACCATTCTAGTGAAAATTGTTGCATACACGAGCTGCTTGAAGAAACTTTTTATATCTTGAGTCTATTTTATGTTGTCTTTTAATTTTTAATCTTGTACAGTAATATCGAGTTTGTCAGTCTAGTTAAGATTTTCATGTCTTTTGTTATAGTACTACCTGTTTTGTATTTGAAAACCAAAAAAAGTTATAAATGAAAAATTCAAAAAAAGGAATTCCTATTTTTTCTTTAGTTTATTTTATCCATAATTTTTTCAGAACTACGCTTGGTCTGATTCATGTGGAACAAGATACGTAGGCAACCTACGTAGGGTTCGATCAAATCATTTTTTGAAATTTAAAAAAAAAGAGAAAAAGAAAAAAAAGATGAAGTTGTGGGATGTGAAAAATCAGAGAAAGAAAAAGCGTTAATCGTAAAGAAAAGAGAGGAAATGAAGAGGGAAAGAGCAAGGAGAGTAATATCAGGATGATTCCATGTGACCCTACGACCCTCAAAGCCATTTTAGAACCGTTAATTATCGTTAGGTGCATTGCACACAATGTTATATGTATATATGATAAATGCCCTAACGCTAACATGTTGGCTTTGTTTTGCTCTTCTTTGGTACCTTTATTGTTATCATAACAGAGGGTGGTTAGTTTGTGGCGAGTCATCCATCCAACACTAGGTCAAAGCGCCAGACAGTCATGACTACCAAAGAAACAGACGAAGTTGTGGACCCGCCGAGGGAAACTGTTCAGTCAGAATCGAAACTGAAAGAAGATCTCCGTAGGGTAAAACATCAGATGGCAGAAATGTATCAGGCCTGAGTTAAGGGACACCCTCCACCTTCATTCCCTACCAGCTATGCAGAAAACCATGCTTCCATTCCACCACTATCCCGAGCCCAAATGCCCAACACCGTTGACCTTTCCCCACAACATGCACCAGGCTTCATCCATTACCACCCCTACTCCGGCACTTCGCCTCATAATTTTCGTGCCCCACCAACTAAAACAACTTCATACCCTACTCCAACATCTGCTCCTATTTTTGTACCCCCTCCACAAGCCACCTTTGCCAATCCTCTTATGAACCTGCATTCCAAGCTCCAGATACCCAATATTATGCTCCCAAACCAACCTTCAGAGTCCCAGATCCTTACTCCTACACTCCTCACTTTGAGCCTCATGTTGAAACTGAGAAACCACCCAAGAACGTGGAGCAGGAGGAGATATCTAGAAATGTAAAGAGTTTAGAGCAGTCATTGAGAAATATGCAAGGGTTAGGAAGCCAGGTAAGCGTAGCCTATAAGGATTTGTTTTTGTTCGCTGATGTTCAACTACTTGCCGGGTTCAAGATGCCCAAGTTTGACTTGTATGAAAGACACAGGGATCCCGTAGCTCATCTGAGAGGTTACTGTTGTAAAATGAGAGGCGGCGGGGAAAAAGACAAGTTGTTGATAGCATACTTCAGCCAGAATCTGAGTGGAGTAGCTTTAGAATGGTACACCCGCCAGGACGCCAACAGGTGGTATACATGGGATGATATGGCTCCGGATTTTGCTCGGCATTTTCAGTAGAATATAGACATTGTCCCAAACCGCTTATCTCTGACCAAGGTGGAAAAGAGGTCTAATGAGGGCTTTAGAGAATATGGGGTCCGTTAGAGAGAGCAAGCTGCACGAGTCAATCCTCTGATGGAAGAAGATGAGATGGTTTAATACTTTCTTCAAGCTCTAGAGCCCACTTACTATGGCCATTTGATCTCTGCCATTGGTAAGCCTTTCAATGATGTGGTAAAAATGGGGGAAATGGTAGAAGATGTGCTGAAGTCGAGCAAGATCATGAGCTATTCTGCTTTAAAAGCCGCAACACAAGCAACTCAGAACAACACGGGAAGCTTGCTGGGTCAAAAAGAACATGATGATATGGCCATGGTTGTCTCAGGATCACTACATGGCCCCGCTGGTCGACCTCACCAATATAAACAGCCTCAACCTCAACCCCCAAACCTATCCCCGAGCTCCACATATCCCCGAGCTCCACATTATCCTCCTAAGCATTATCCTCCGTACAATTCCATTCATTTGTTCAACCACTGGGTCACCCTTTCTGGCAAGCACGAGCACCGCAAAATACTAGTTCACCTTCACACCATTTATGAGCACCCAATAACCATAGAAAACAAGGGCATTGAGCGGAACAAAGGCAACAAAATAGTTTCACTCCAATTGGGGAATCCTATACAACCTTGTTTGAAAAATTGAAACATTCTGGCCTTATTGAGCCTCTCCTTGGCTATACTCCGGACCCATATGCAAAAGATTTTGATCCTACTGTACGGTGCATGTACCACCCTAATGTCCAAGGGCATAGCATTGAAGATTGTCGTTCTTTGAAAAGGGAAATAGAACGAATGATTCAAGAAGGGATAATAGTGGTCCAAGGCAGTAATACCCCAAGTGTCACACATAATCCTCTACAGGTACATGACAATGTACCAATTGTTGGGATGGTTTGCAATGATGAAAGGTTGGTCGAAGTAGCCAATGAGCCGCCTAGTGAAGACAATGTGATTGAAGTTAGTGAATATCCCAGCACTTTTGATGCGGAACTCAGTGGCTAAGGTGTCGAGCTTGGTGATTGGAAAGACACTCCTTTCTTGGGTAGCCAAGAAGGAGTTTTGGTGGTTCATTTTGTAGTTGTTTCTGTCGTCTGGATTATTTCAGGGTTGTAATCTGGATATGGTCTTGTGGCTCAAACCCTTGTTCTTCTTATTTTGCCTAGTTTGTTTTATTATAGTAACTCGTCTAGTGTTATCTAGGATTGTTCCAGGGTAGTAACCCATGTCTATATTGCTTGTTTTGTTCAAACTCTTTTCACCATCTGTCTAATGCAATCTCCTATTTTTTCTGTTAGTTCTAGTCAATTATTGTTTAGGTCACTTTTTCTTTTTCTTTTCATTCTGACTATAGTGACATAACATGCACTTATAATTCTAAGCATGGTCTTGAAAGTTAGTTTAATCTTGAAGCAATGAAACAATTTCGAATATGATAAAAGGATGCATTGGAGGCAACAATAAAGATTCACGCATTCTAAGATAACTTGAAGCTTGAATTGAGTGCAACTGAGGCAGTTGGTCAGGGAAATCGAGAGGTTAATTTTAGCATACAACAAGGAAATGTTTCTCAAGCAATTTGAGGTAGATCAGTCAGTGCTGAAATGAATTCTTCCGCATTGAGATAAGGTTGAGTCAAATCTGCTCCGACTGGCAAGGGTCATTCATTGGGACAAAGGTACTTCCCGGTGGCACTTTTTGCTTGTGTTGATGCCATCAATATATACTATGTATGATTTCTTTTGCTTATTTTAAATTGCATGTTTGTACTTGGTATTTTGAAAGTTTGGTATGACGAAGACATTTTATTCTGCTACCCAAACACTTTTTTATTTTTCTACCCACATTGAGCCTTAATTTGTTTTGTTTCATACCCCTCTTTTCGAATCAGAAGTAGAGTTAGGAACTAGAAAACAAAAAGAAAAAGATAAAAAAGAAGAAAAGAAAGGAAAAAAAAAGAAGAAAAAGAAAGGCAAAGAAAAAAAAGAGAAAAGAAAAAAAAAAGAAAAAAAAATGAATGAAAACAAAGAGAAAAAGAAAAGAAGATGAAAAAAGTCAGGTCAAGTTTGAACTACGTTCGACCTGATTCTTTTCACCACAAGATACATAGGCAACCTTATGGTTCGGTCCCATTAAAACAAAAATCCGAAAAAATCAAAAAGAAAAAAATAAAAAATAAAAAGAATTTCCCAGACCAAGAAACTAGGGCAGAAGTTTTAATTTTGGCCAAAAGATCTGATTCCAAAAGTTATAATTTTGAACCCTTTCATCATAAATTATTTTGAGCCTTCATGCCACCCTTTCTTTCCAACCCTGTCCAAAAGCCTACATTACGGTCCAAAGAAAGACCTTCCGACCAATCTTTGCGGATGCCAAAGAAAGTGTATGGTGAAAGTGTGATATTCTTGAATCATGGGTAATACCTTGTTCTCAGCACAAAGAGGCACAAAGAGATAAAATGAGAGAGTCTTATTGGTGAAAACCCTTAGGGGCACCATAAGGCGACGGTGAGTTGAGAGAAAGAGAAAAATGAGAGAGGCTTGATGGTGAAAACCCTTCGGGCACTACAAGTTGAATAAGGATCGTGAATCAGATAGGACGATCGGAGCATGGAATCCCAGTTTCACGGCACAGAGTTATAACAAGAGTGGAACATTAGACTTGCTTGACAGATTAGGCTGCTTAATCAAAAAATGCATGTCATAGTCGTTAGAGCTGGTGTCCACATGTGATAAGTTTTTACTTTGTAATTTTCTTGTTTGATATCATGTTTTTCCATTGTCCCTTACTCTGTTCCTCTTGTTTTATTCAAGTCCTCTTTTTGAGTCAGTTTGGTCAGAACAAGTGAGAAATGACTTCAAAATTTACTACCAGCTTTCCAATTGCACAGAGCGGAATCTGGCCAATACATCAAAGCGGCATAAGTCAGGAAAGAACAATATGCGTACTGATTTGATAACAATCGATGTGCTTTGGGATTCATGTTAAATGCAAAGGTTCGGTAAATGTCTATTCACGAGCATTACATTCGGGTATAGGATATTGGGCTTGAACGGATCATAGGTGTTTTCATTGATAAGGGTTGACAGAGAAAGTGGTTAACCAATAACAAGCAAGGTCTTCCAAGTGGAAATCAAAGTTATCATGGCAAGTGAAGGAGCAAAAGCCCTCAGGGTCAAGGCCACAAACTAACCCCCAAGTTTAAACTCACAAGTTTTTCTTTGTCTGAAACAGGGATGAAGGCTATGTTCACATCAAATCTTGAATTTGTCAGGTATAATGCCCCAATTCTGCATATACAAAGGTTATTGAGAAGATGACACATCACCCCTAGGAGATGCACTTCTTAGTCTGGGTCTTTCAAATATATTTCTGTTAAGGAGATGCACTTCCTAATTTGATATTTTACCACTAGGAGATGCACTTCCTAGTCTGGGTCATTCATGTTATGTGTTTGTCTAGGAGATGCACTTCCTAGCTTGGTTCATTTAAGTTCACCCCTAGGATACGCACTTCCTAGTCTGGTTCATTCATGTTATGTTTTTGTTCTAGGAGACGCACTTCCTAGCTTGGTTCATTTAAGTTTCACCCCTAGGAGACGTACTTCCTGGTCTGGGTCTTTCAGGCTATACTTATGTTTTAGGAGACGCACTTCCTAAATTAAGATTTTACCCCTAGGAGACACACTTCCTAGTTTGAGTCACTAAAATTTCAACCGTAAGAGATGCACTTCCTAGATTGAGTCACTGAAGTTTCACCCATAGGAGACACACTTCCTAGTCTGGGTCTTTCAAATCATATTTTTTTTAGGAGACACACTTCCTAAATTGCAATTTCATCACTAGGAGACGCACTTCCTAATTTGGTTAATTTAAGTTCATTCCTAGGAGACACACTTCCTAGTGTGAGTCCTTTAGGTTTCACCCATAGGAGACGCACTTCCTAGTCCGGGTCATTCAGGTTATGTTTTTGTTCCTAGGAGACACACTTCCTAGTTTGAGTCATTGAAGTTTTACCCCTAGGAGACACACTTCCTAGTCTGGGTCTTTCAAGTCATATTTTGTTTAGCACACACACTTCCTAAATTGAGATTTCATCCCTAGGAGACGGACTTCCTAGTTTGGTTAATTTAAGTCTCTTCCTAGGAGATGCACTTCCTAGTGTGAGTCATTTAAGTTTCTCCCCTAGGAGACACACTTCCTAGTATGGGTCTTTCAGGTTTTGTTTTAGGAGACACACTTCCTAAATTGAGATTTTACCCCTAGGAGACGCACTTCGTAGTTTTGGGTCATTTATGTTCATTCCTAGGAGACACGCTTCCTAGTTCGAGTCATTGAAGTTTCACCACCTAGGAGAAGCACTTCCTAGTCTGGGTCTTTCAAGTTATATTTTGTTTAGGAGACGCACTTCCTAAATTGTGATTTTACCCATAGGAGACGCACTTCCTAGTTTTGGGTCATTTAAGTTCATTCATGGGAGACGTACTTCCTAGTTTGAGTCATTGAAATTTCACCCCTAGGAGACGCACTTCGTAGTCTGGGTCTTTCAGGATAGACTTTTAGGAGATGCACTGCCTAAATTAAAAGTCCACCCCTAGGAGACGCACTTCCTAGTTTGGGTCATTCAGGTTTTACTCTTGGCAGACGCACTTGCTAGTCAAACATACTTGGTTTTACTCACAGGAAATGCACATCCTAGTCGAGTCTTTAGTTTATTCTCATCATTGCATCGGTAACATAAGATTTACAGTTTTGCTGACAACTCACAAGTCTCGCGAGTGCCAATAGTGGCAGAAAATTTTGTTTGTTTCGTTTTTTTTATTGCAGGCACCCACCTGGAGAACGAGGGAAGACATTTCAGAATTCATTTCACAGTCATTTCAAGTTGCCAATCGGTAGCAGGCGCCCACCTGGAGAACAAAGGAATTAATTTCAGAATTCAATTCAGGTTAGAAGTAGCTGAAGCTCGCGACAATAATGCGAGTCGACAATAGATGACCAACAAAAGCAGTCTCGATCCTGAATAAGAGAAAAGAAGAAACGAAAAAAAGCATCCACAATGTAGAAGCGGATACTGGATATGGATTGCTCAAGACATGACTGAGTCACGAGATTTGCATGTCCACTCATGATCCGAAGAGTTGAAGAAGAATGAACCAGCACCTGTAGCTAGCAAGCGCCAAGGTTCAAATCTAAAGTTTGCATGAAGACCATTCAAGACTCAAGATCAAGCTTCAGAAGACTTATAGGTAGGAATCTTGTAACTCATAGGTGACATGCTTAGTTAATAATTTTTTTATTTTTTTGATTTAATAACAGGGTCGCGGACTGGAAACTCGACGGAACGGAACCTCAATCGGCTCTCCACCTTGGTATACTCCATCACCTTTCCTACTTCTGTACTACACGTGGCCTGATTCCTTTATATCCAAGGATATGTAGGCAGCTCAGATACCAGGGCTCAGTCACATTCTTCTTTCTTTAGTTTTAGGTCTCTCTAAATAAGGGTCGGGTCAAAAGACCTGTCTAGTCGTTCTTTGTATGAAAACTCTACGTGTTTCTAGTCAAAGAGGGGCAACTGTAGACATGTAATTTTTTATCCTCCCCGAAATTTTATACATTTTAGCGTTTAATATCGTTATTTTAACTAGTTTTAACTCTTTTACTTTATTTTAAGTACAAAAATTGAAAATTACAAAAATAGTTCCATATTTCTCTATTTAATTCACGTATTAGGTATTTTAGAAGGATATATTACTCTGAACCTTTTTTATTTTAATATAACCTCTGAAAATACCAAAAATAGTTTCAATTTTAATTTTTAGTTTCATTTTAAATATAATAATTTATTAAAATTAATTAAGAGCTATTTTAAAATTTTCTTATAAGTATTTTAGAGGTTAAATTAAATTTTCAGCGTTTTCTTAACCCAATTTTATAAATTTAAAGTTCAATTCAAACCAATCCATGAACCCCTTAGCCCAAATAGCCCTTAGCCCATACCCACTTCCCTAAATAACACCCTAACCTAAGACCCATCTTGAACTGGGGACACCCTAAAAAAACTCTAATCTTCAGCACCTAACCATCGACACCCAAAAAACCCCAACCCGAAGATTACACACACAACCGTCAATTCATTCCCCTTTCCGTCAGGCCGCCAACTCCCTCAACCACAGCCGCCATACCCCTAATCTCCAACCATCTACACTAACAGACCTTCCATAACCTAAGAAACATACAAAAACCTAAAACCCCACCCAGCAGCCGCCTCCCACTCCCCCTCCCCTCACGCCTCTCACGCCGGCAGTAAGACCACACAGCCGCCGTCTCCCCATTTTCACACCACCCTCGTCGGAAACAGCCGCCACCAGACTCGCCAGGAATCAGCCCCACACCACCAGACATCTCACTTCTCCGCAATCTCAAATCCAAACTCGCCGAAATCAATGGCGTGAAAAACAGAGAATAGTCTGTCGGAGGGATGAAACAGGAGTAAACTGATGAGTGGCTAGAATTCATGATTTTAAGCATTATATACCTTGCATTTTATGTGCTTTA
>ML387265.1:1617-30451 GCA_005239525.1 Nicotiana knightiana | reverse complement strand
CCCCCTCCCCCAGTTGAGTTAGTCTCCGTAGTGAGGGACTTTCCGGATGTACTCCCAGCTGATCTTCTGGGTATACCGCCCGAAAGAGATATTGATTTCGACATTGATTTGTTACCAGGCACTCAACCCATTTCTTTTCCTCCTTATCGTTTGGCTCCTCATGAGTTGAAGGAATTGAAGGAGCAGTTATAGGAGTTTCTTGATAAGGGTTTCGTCAGGCCCAGTGTATCACCTTGGGGTGCTCCAGTGTTATTTGTGAAGAAAAAGGATGGCTCTATGTGTATGTGTATTGATTATCGACAGATGAACAAGGTTACAGTGAAGAACATGTATCCTTTGCCTCACACTGATGATTTATTTGACCAGTTACAGGGTTCCAAGGTATTCTCCAAGATTGACTTGCGATCTGGCTATCATCAGCTGTAGATTCGGGAGCTGGACATCCTGAAGACTACCTTCAGGACCAGATATGGTCACTATAAGTTTCTTGTCATGTCATTTGGGCTGACCAACGCCCCAACAACTTTTATGCATTTGATGCACAGTGTGTTCCGACCTTATCTTTATTCCTTCGTCATTGTGTTTATTGACGACATCCTGGTATATTCCCGATCACGGGAAGATCATGAGCAACACTGGAGGATCGTGCTTCAGACTTTGAGGGAGAAGAGATTGTATGCAAAATTCTCTAAGTGTGAGTTCTGGCTTGATTCAGTGGTATTCTTGGGCCACATAGTGTCCTGTGATTAGCTACGGAGATCCGCAGTTTCCTTGGTTTGGCAGGGTACTATCATCGTTTTGTAGAGGGATTTTCATCTATTGCAACACCTATGACTAGACTGACCTAGAAGGGTGCTCCGTTCAGGTGGACCGAGGAGTGTGAGGAGAGCTTTTAGAAGCTCCATGCCACTTTGACTATAGCCGTAGCATTAGTGTTTCCTACAGGTTCGGGGTCCGACATTGTCTATTGTGATGCCTCGACGATTGGCCTTTGAGCAGTATTGATGCAGGATGGTAGGGTGATTTCCTACATGTCCAGACAGTTGAAGGTGCATGAGAAGATTTATCTTGTTCATGACCTCGAGTTAGCAGCTATTGTTCACGCCCTGAAGATCTAGCGTCATTCTTTGTACGGTGTTCCCTGTGAGATTTACACTGATAGCCGGAGTTTACAACACTTGTTCAAGCAGAAGGACCTTAATCTTCATTAGCGGAGGTGGTTGGAGATACTTAAAGACTATGATATCACTATATTATACCACCCGGGGAAGGCCAATATAGTGGCCGACGCCTTGAGTCGCCGGGCGGAGAGTTTGGGTGTCACGACCCGATTTACCCTCCGAAAGGCGTCGTGACGACACCTAGTCTCTACGACTAGGTAAGCCTAAATTTGCGGATAAAACTTAATTAAATACGATAAAAGTAAAGAAAGGAAAAGAAAGGTCTAGATAAGCATATCATCGCCGCTCGGCATGTACAATATATACCCCAAGACCCGGATTGTCACAACATAGTCACAAGCTTCTATACTAGTATAGCTATATACAAATTCGAAAAGAAATACATAGTAAGTGTCTCTATAAGATGGAATGGAAGGTGACTCGGAGAATTCTGCAGACGCGGTAGAAATACCTTATGGTCTCCTCGATGAAGCTACAACGACCACTAGCCACGCGGCTGTGAACTCGAACCTGGATTTGCACACGAAAAACATGTGCAGGGAAGGGAATGAGTACACCAAATTTGGTACCCAGTAAGTGCCAAGCCTAACCCATTCAAATAGTGACGAGGTCCAATCAAGGCTCTATTGGATTATAAATAAAATAGTTTAAATAGTAAGGAAGAGAAATTAGTTCTAAAGTAGCAGTTAAAATAATAATCTGAAAGAAAAAAGTAAGATGTAGCCCTCGGCTCAGCACAACGTATTACAAGTGGAATCTCCAGGGATACTATCATGTAGTCCCAAATATAAAAATGCAGTACAGGGGGGAATGTCCCAGAATACGTCTGTAGTCCCCAATTTAAATATGCAGTGCTGGGGGATCTCCTAGAATACGTCCGTAGTCCCCAATTTAAATATGCAGTTCCGGGGGAATCTCCTAGAATACGTCCGTAGTCCCTAATTTAAATATGCAATGCGAAGTATATGACAAATAAACATCCATTTTAACAGTACATCTAAATACAGGTAGGAAAGAAGGGAAAAGCTAACTAAAACATGGCACACAGAGTGTCAATTAGGCAATGTAATATGAAAACATATAAGCATGTTTCCCTAATCTAAGTTAAACAATTTAACACACTAAAGTAATGTAATAGGATAAAAACAATTTAAAATTTTCAAATGAAGAATAGGATTTTTGCAAGAATGGCCCGTGTCGTACTCGTCACCTCATGTACCCGAAACCCACACAACAATTTATGCCAAAAATAAACTCAGGGGAAGTCCCCAACACAGAGTTAGGCAAGCCACTTACCTCGACTGCTCAACTCAAACCGAGATCACGTTCTTGCCACGAGTATCCGACTCCAAATGGCCCAAAAATATTCAATTCAATTGCATAATGTAAATATAACTTTATAAAAGTAATCTAACTAATAAATTCGAAGCTAATACGCAAATTTAGGAAAATCGCTGAAAAAGTCCCCCGAGCCCATGTCTCAGAACCGGGTAAAAGTTACAAATCCCGAAACCCGTTTACTCACGAGTCTAACCATACAGAAATTACTCAAATCAGATACAAAAATCTCGATCAAAACTCAAAAACTTGGTCTAAGAACTTTATCCAAATTTTTTCCAATTTTTCACCCCAAATTCGAAATTAAAGGATGAATGTAAGCATCGATTCATGGAAATTAGTCAAAACCGAGTAGGAATTACTTACCCAAATCGCCCAAGTGAAAATCTCTTCAAAAATCGCCAATCCCCGAGCTCCCAAGTTCGAAATATGAATTTTACCTTAAACCCTCGATTTGGGTATTTAAGATTCTGGCCAGGCACACACTCAGTGCGATCGCTGAAGGCCAGACGCGATCGCGAAGAGTAAACCACACGCGCCTCAGAAAGGCACTATGCGATCGTGGGAATCCGTTCGCGAATGCGGTGCTTTACTTCCCAGACCTACGCGATCGCGGTTGCCTTCACGCGACCGCGTAGAGAAACACTTAATTTACATTGTTGTTGTATTCCTTCTACGTGAACACGACATAGCCCATGCGAATGCAGTGACAAAGCTTCCTATTCTACGGGATTGCGTTCCTTTTCATGCAATCACGATGTATTAAATCCTGATTGGTCACCAATTGCACAATACGATCGCGGACTCCCTCACGCGATCGCAATGAAGAAAAGCCTGTTGCACTCACACCGGAAAACCAGCAATCAAATACAAGGCTAAAATGACCCGTTGAGCATCCGAAACACACCTGAGGCCCCCGAGACCTCAATCAAACCTACTAACCAGTCCTAATATCCCATTCGAACTTAGTCGAGCCTTCAAACCACATCACATAAAACCAAACACAAGTATTATACATGGATTCAAGCCTAAGAACGTAGAAATTTTCCAAAATCTACAACTGATGCCGAAACACGTCAAAACTAGTCCGAATGACCTCAAATTTGTCACACATGTCACAAATAACACTACGGACCTGCAGCCACTCTCGAAATATTATTTCGAGCCCGATATCAAAATTTCACCCATCGGCCGAAATCGACGAAATTCTAACTTTCTCCAATTCAAAGCCTAACTCTATTACAAACATCGAAAACACATTCCAGACGCGCTCATAACATCGAAATCACTCAACAGAGTTAACGGAGTTGACAAAATTCCATTCCGGACCCGTCTTCACACAGTTCCAACTATGGTCTAAATTCTAAAGCTTAAACTCTTTATTAGGACTAGGTGTCCCAAAACTCTCCGAATTCCGCACTAATCACTCCGGCAAGAACCAAATGAAGAAACAAATGTGGGGAAAGAAGTTATTAGGGGATCGAGGCGCTAACTCTCCAAACGACTGACCGGGTCGGTACATTCTCCCCCTCTTAAGAAAACGTTCATCCTCGAACGAGTATAAGGACATACATGAATCTGTGAAAAGATGAGGGTACTAGCTGCGCATATCCTTCTCGGTCTCCCAGGTCGCCTCCTCGACCGGCTGACCCCTCCACTAAACCTTTACTGATGCAATATTCTTTGACCTGAGCTTTCTGACCTGTCTATCCACAATGGCTATTGGCTCTTCAACATAAGATTGATCCTTGTCCAACTGGACTGAGCTGAAGTCCAATACATAAGTCGGATCACCGTGATACTTTTGAAGCATAGAGACGTGGAATACCAGATGAACTCCTGCTAGGCTGGGAGGCAAGGCAAGCTCGTAAGCAACTTCCCTAACACGCCGCAATAACTCAAAAGGACCAATGAATCTCAGACTCAATTCACCCTTCTTCCCGAACCTCATAACGCCGTTCATAGGCGATACCCGAAGCAAAACCCGATCACCAGCCATAAATGCCAAATCACGAAACTTCCGATCCGCATAACTCTTCTGCCTGGGCTGAGCTATGCGAAGTCTCTCCTGAATCACCTTCACCTTGTCTAGGGCATCCTGGACCAAATTTGTACCCAACAATCGGGCCTTGCCCGGCTCGAACCATCCCATAGGAGACCGTCACCATCTACCATACAAAGCCTCATACGGTGCCATCTGAATGCTGGACTAGTAGCTGTTATTATAAGCAAACTCTATAAGTGGCAAGTATTGGTCCCATGACCGTCCAAACTCCATCACACATGCACGGAGCATATCCTCAAGAACCTGAATCGTGCGCTCGAACTCCGCGTCCATCTGAGGGGGAAAGGTTATACTCCACTCCACCCTGGTGCCTAACTCCTGCTGAATGGCTCTCCAAAATCATGAACTGAACTTTGTACCTCTGTCTGAAATGATAGATACTAGAACACCGTGAAGGCGGACAATCTCCCTGATGTAAATATCAGCTTACCTCTCTGAGGAATATGTGGTCAACACTGGAATGAAATAGGCTGACTTGGTCAGCCGGTCCATAATCACCTAAATAGCATCGAACTTTCTCAAGGTCCGAGGAAGTCCAACTACAAAGTCCATGGTGATCCGCTCCCACTTCCACTCTGGGAGCTCAATCTACTGAAGCAACCCTCCTGGTCTCTGGTGTTTGTATTTAACTTGGTGACAATTGAGACACTTGGCCACATATCCAACTATGTCCTTTTTTATCCTCCTCCACCAGCAGTGCGACCTCAGGTCCTGGTACGTCTTCACGGCACCCGGATGAATGGAGTACCGTGAGCTATGGGCCTTCTCCAGAATCAACTCTCGGAGCCCCTCTACATTGGGCACACAGATACGACCCTGCATTCCCATCACGCCATCATCATCTATAGACACATCTCTGGCATCACCTCACAGAACCCTGTCCTTAAGAGACCAAAAGGTGGGGATCATCATACGGGCGCTCTCTGATGCGGTCATAAAGAGAAGACCGGGCAACCACGCAAGCTAATACCTGACAAGGATTTGAAGGTTCAATCTCATGAACTGACTGGCTAAGGCCTGAACATCCAAGGCTAAGGGCCTCTCAACTGCCTGTAGATATGCCAAACTCCCCAAACTCCTCGCCCGACGACTCAAGGCATTGGCCACCACATTGGCCTTCCCTGGGTGGAATAATATAGTGATGTCATAGTCCTAGAGTATCTCCAACCACCTCCATTGTCACAAATTATGGTCCTTCTGCTTGAACAAGTGTTGCAAACTCCGGTGATTAGTGAAAATCTCACAGGGAATACCGTACAAATTATGACGCCAGATCTTCAGGGCGTGGACGATATCTGCTAACTCGAGGTCGTGAACTGGGTAGTTCTTCTCATGTACTTTCAATTGTCTGAACGCGTAGGCAATCACCCTACCGTCCTGCATGAATATCGTCCAAAGCCAATCCTCGAGGCATCACAATAGACAGTATATGACCCTAAACCCGTAGGCAATACCAACACTGGAGCTATAGTTAGGGATGTCTTGAGCTTCTGAAAGCTCTCCGCACACTCCTTAGTCCACCTGAACGGAGCACCCTTCTGGGTCAGTCTGGTCATAGGTGCTGCAATAGATGAAAATCCCTCTAAAAACGGCGATAGTACCCTGCCAAATCAAGGAAACTGCGAATATCCATAGCTGATGACGGTATAGGACAACTCTGTACCAACTCCACTTTCTTTGGATATACCTTGATCCAATCACAAGACACCATATGGCCTAAGAATGCCACTGAATCAAGCCTAAATTCACACTTAGAAAATTTTGCACACAATTTCTTCTCCCTCGAGGTCTGAAGCACAGTCCTCAAATGCTGCTCATGATCCTCCTAAGATCGAGAATACACTAAGATTTCATCAATAAACACAATGATGATGGAATCAAGATAAGGCCGGAACACACTGTGCATCAAATGCATAAAGGCTGCTGGGGCATTAGTCATCCCAAATGACATGACAAGAATCTCATAGTGGCCATATCTTTTCCTGAAGGTAGTCTTCGGGATATCCGGCTCCCGAATCTTCAAATGATTATAGCCAGAATGCAAATCAATCTTGGAAAATACCCTGGCACCCTCTAACTAGTCAAATAAATCACCAATGCGAGGCAAAGGGTACATGTTCTTCACTGTAACCTTGTTCAACTGTCGCTAATCAATACACATACATATAGAACCATCCTTCTTTTTCAAAAATAATACCGGGGCACCCAAAGGTGATACATTGGGCCTGATGAAACCCTTATCAAACAACTCCTACAACTGCTCCTTCAACTCCGGAGGAGCTATGCGATAGGGAGGAATCAAAATGGGCTGACTGCCCGACAACAAATCAATGCCGAAATCAATATCTCTGTCGGGCGGCATACCCAGAAGATCAGCTGGAAAAACATCAGGGAATTCCCTCATGACCGGGACTAACTCAACTGAAGGGGAATCAACACTAACATCTCTCACATAGGCCAAATACGCATCACACCCCTTCTCAAACATCCGCTGAGCCTTAAGAAAAGAAACGACCCTGCGGGGAGCATACTCTAAGGTACCTCTCCACTCTAATCTTGGTAGGCCTAGCATAGCTAGTGTCATGGTCTTAGCGTGATAATCAAGAATAGCATAATGGGGCGACAACCAGTCCATGCACAAGATAACATCAAAATCTACCATACTGAGTAATAATAAATCAACTTTGTCTCAAAACCGCTGATAACAATCAAACACGATCGATATACACGGTCCACAATGAGATAATCTCCCACGGTATTAGAAACATAAACGGAGGAACTCAACGAATCTCGAGATAACCCCAAATGTGAAGCAAAATAAGAAAACCCATAAGAGTACGTAAAGACCGGGTCAAACAATACTGATGCGTCCCTATGACAAAAAGGGACAATACCTGTGATGACTAAATCTGAAGCGACGACCTCTGAACGGACTGGAAGTTCATAGTACCTAGCCTAGCCTCCCCCTCTAAGGCGACCTTGACCTCCCTGACCTACACCTCGAGCTATCTGAGAAGGTGGGGCAGTAGCTGGGGCTGGAAGAATAGTCGGAGGACCCGGTGGAGCACGTGGAGCCTGATAAGTCTGAGATGATGCACCCCGCCTTGCTCTGGGACAATCTCTAAATATGTGACGAGGGTCACCACACTAAAAACAACCCCTTGTAGGACGTGGCGGCTGATGCTGACTCTGAACTAGCATGCTAGGATCGATGGTAATAGCACCTCGAGTAGGAGGCAAACTAGATACTCGCGGTGCTTAATAATGCCTCTGAGGTCTAACAGGAGTTTGAATACCACTGGCTGCTGGAAGAGCTGAAAGAACAGGGAAACCCACAAAGCACCTACCATAGCGTGCTGTTGGTTCACGAGCTCCAGAATAATGACCAATCTTTCGAGACCTCTTGGCCTCCCTCTCCTCTTTATCCCAAGAAAGCATGCCATTTATCCTCCTGGCATTACTCACTGCTTTCTAGTAAGTGATATCCATCTCCAACTCTCTGGTCATGCTGGTCCGAATACTGGGGTGGAATCCCTCAATGAAGCGGCGAACCCTCTCTCTGACTGTGGCAACCAAAGATGGTGCACGCCGAGCTAACTCACTGAAACAGACTGCATACTCCGACACAATCATAGTACCCTGGCGCAACTGCTCGAACTCTGCACGCCAAGCATCCCTGAGGCTCTGAGGGACAAACTCAAGCAAAAACATCTCTGAAATGTTAGTCCAAGTGTGTGAAGCTGCCTCGTCCAGACTACTCAGATCATAGGCATGCCACCACTGATAAGCCGCTCCCCTCAGCTGGAAAGCAGTGAAAGAAACCCCACTCCTCACCACAATGCCCATAGTGCGGAGAATACAACGACACTCCCCGAGAAAACCCAAAGCGTCATCTGAAGCTAGTCTACTGAAAATAGGTGGGTGGTACTTTTTGTACCTCTCAAGTCTGAGATACTCTGCCTCGGAAGTAGATGCCTTAGCATTATGCTGAGCCGGAGCCATTAGGGGCATAGGAATGAATTCTGGGGCCTGATCAACCTGGATTCTCTACTCAGGAGTGCGGGCTGCGGGAGTCTGTGTCCCTCCTCCAACCTGAGATGTGGCTGGAGCTATCGGGAGTAGCCCCGCCTGAGTCAGAGTGCTGAAGATGCTCATTAACTTAGCTAAAGTCTCCTGGAGGGCTTGAGCAGCAATAGATACCTCCTGTGTTGGCCCTCCTGCTGGACCTCCTGTAGGCTCCTCGGTCACTGCTCTCGCAGGTGCTCGGGCTGCACCGTGTGCTCGTCCTCTACCCCTACCCCTGCCTCTGGCGGCTCTATCTGGGGGCTCGGGTTCCTCGTTGTCGGTCCTTCCGGTACAGGTCCTCACCATCTGTAAGAAAGAATTGAATAGAGTTTTAAAATCTTTGATGCCAATAACTCGCACGACAACAAAATCCAAAGAATGTGATTGTTCTTAACAGTTACATAGCCTCCCAAAGATAGATACGAATGTCTCCGTACTAATCCGCGAGACTCTAATAAACCGGCTCGTGAATTGTGACTCCTATGAACCTAGACGCTCTGATACCAACTTGTCATGACCCGTTTTACCCTCCAAAAGGCGTCGTGACGGAACCTAGTCTCTACGACTAGGTAAGCCTAATTTTGCGGATTAAACTTAATTAAATACGATAAAAGTAAAGACAGGAAAAGAAAAGTCTAGATAAGCATAACATTGCCGCTCGACATGTACAATATATACCCCAAGACCCATATTGTCACAACACAGTCACAAGCTTCTATAGTAGTATAGCTTTATACAAATCCGAAAAAATAAATACATAGTAAGTGTCTTTATAAGACGGAATGGAAGGTGACTTGGAGGATTCTGCGGACGCGCCAGAAATACCTTACAGTCTCCTCGATGAAGCTGCAACGACCACTAGCCACGCGGCTGAGAACTCGAACCTGGATCTGCACACAAAAAACATGTGTAGGGAAGGGCATAAGTACATCACATTTGGTACCCAGTAAGTGCCAAGCCTAACCCTAATCAAGTAGTGACGAGGTCCGGTTAAGGCTCTAATGCATTATAAATAAAATAGTTTAAATAGTACGTAAGAGAAATAAGTTCTAAAGTAGGTAGTTAAAAGAATAATCTGAAATAAAACAGTAAGACGGAGCCCTCGGCTCAGCACAACGTATCACAAGTGGAATCTCTTGAGATACCGTCCCATAGTCCCAAATTTAAGTGTGCAGTATAGGGGGATCTCCCAGAATACGTCTGTAGTCCCCAATTTAAATATGCAGTGCTGGGGGGTTCTCCCAGAATGTGTATGTAGTCCCCAATTTAAATATGCAGTGCTGGGGGGATCTCACAGAATACGTCCCAAGTCCCCAATTTAAATATGCAATGCGAAGTACATGACAAATAAACATCCATTTTATCTAGTACATATAAATACAGGTAGGAAAGCAGGGAAAAACTAAATAAAACATGTCACAGAGAGTGTCAATTAGGCAATTTAATATGAAAACATATAAGCATTCTTCCCTAATCTTAGCCAAACAATTTAACCCACTAAAGCAATGTGATAGGAGAAAAACAATTTAAAATTTTCAAAGGAAGAATAGGATTTTTGCAAGAATGGCCCGTGTACGCACTCGTCACCTCACGTACCCGGTGCCCTATGTCAAAAATAACCTAAGGGGAAGTTCCCAACACAAAGTTAGTCAAGCCACTTACCTCGACAGCTCAACTCAAACCGACATCACGTTTTTTCCATGAGTACCTAACTCCAAATGGACCAAATCTATTCAGTTCAATTGCATAATGTAAATATAACTTTAAGAAAGTAATCTAACTAATAAGTTCGAAGCTAATATGCAAATGTAGGAAAATCGTCGAAAAAGTCCCCCGAGCCCACGTCTCGGAATCGGGTAAAAGTTACAAATTCTGGACACACTTTCACTCATGATTCTAGCCATACAGAAATTACTCGAATCGGATACCAAAATCTCGATAAAAACTCAAAAACTCGGTTTAAGAAATTTATCCAAATCTTTCCCAATTTTTCACCCCAAATTCAAAATTAGAGGATGAATTTAAGTATAGATTCGTGGAAATTAGTCAAAACTGAGTAGGAATTACTTACGTAAATCGCCCAGATGAAAATATCTACAAAAATCACCAATCCCCGAGCTCCCAAGTTCAAAATATGAATTTTAGCTTAAACCCTCGATTTGGGTATTTAAGATTCTGCCCAGGCACACACTCAGTGCGATCGCGGAAGGCCAGACGCGATCGCGAAGAGTAAACCACACACGCCTCATAAATGCACTACACGATCGCGGGAATCCGTTCGTGAACGCGGTGCTTTAATTCCCAGACCTACACGATTGCAGTTGCCTTCACACGACCGGGTAGAGAAACACTTAATTTCCACTTCTTCCCTATTCCTTCTACGCGAACACAACATAGCCCATGCGAACGTAGTGACCAAGCTGCCTATTCTACGTGATGGCGTTCTTTTTCATGCGATCATGATGCATTAAATCCTGACTGGCCTCCAATTTCCCTACGCGATCACGGACTCCCTCATGCGATCGCGATGAAGAAAAGCCTGCTGCACTCACACTAGAAAACCAGCAATCAAATACAAGGCTAAAATGACCCGTTAAGCATCCGAAACACACCCAAGGACCCTGCGACCTCAACCAAACCTACTAACCAGTCCTAATTCCTCATTAAAACTTCGTCAAGCCTTCAAACCACATCAAATACCACCAAAAACAAGAATTATACATGGATTCAAGCCTAAGAACTTAGAAATTTTCCAAAATCTACAACTGATGCCGAAACACGTCAAAACTAGTCCGAATGACCTCAAATTCTGCACACAGGTCACAAATGACACTACAGACCTACAACCACTCTCGGAATCCCATTCCGAGCCAGATATCAAAATTTCACCTATCGGACGAAATCGTTAAAATTCTATCTTTCGCCAATTCAAGCCTAACTCTACTACACACCTCGAAAATACATTCTGGATGCGCTCCTAACCCCGAAATCACTCAACAGAGTTAACGGAGTCGACATAATTTTATTCCGGAGCCGTCTTCACACAGTTCTAACTACGTTCCGAATTCTAAAGCTCAAACTCATAATTAGGGACTATATGTCCCAAAACTCTCTGAATTCCACACTAATCACTCCGGCAATACCCAAAAGCAGAAAAAAATGTGGGGAAAGCAGTTATCAGGGGATCGGTGTGCTACCTCTCCAAACAACTGACCGGGTCGTTACATTATGGAGCTTGGCATATCTTTCATTAGCTGAGAGGCCTTTAGCCTTGGATATTCAGTCTTTGGCTAGCCAATTCGTGATGTTGAATATTTCAGAGCCTAGCCGGGTATTAGTTTGTGTGTTTGCTCAGTCTTCTCTTTATGACCGCATTAGGGAGCCTCAGTATGATGACCCACACCTTCTGGTTCTTCAGGACATGGTCCGACGAGGTGATGCTAGGGATCTGTCTATAGGTGATGATGTCGTGATGAAGATGTAGGGTCAGATTTGTCTGCCCAATGTGGATGGGCTTCGGGAGTTGATTATGGAGGAGGCGCATAGCTCGCGGTACTCTATCCATCCGGGTGCCGCGAAGATGTACCAGGACCTCAGACAACACTATTGGTGGAGAAGGATGAAAAAGGACATAGTGGAATTTGTGGCCAAGTGTCTCAACTATCAGCAAGTTAAATATGAACATCAGAGGCCAGGAGAGCTATTGAGCTTCCAGAGTGGAAGTGAAAGCGGATCACCATGGACTTTGTAGTTTGACTTCCACGGACTTTGAGAAGGTTCCATGCTATTTAGGCGATCGTGGATCGGCTGACTAAGTCAGCTCATTTCATTACGGTGCTGACCACTTATTCCTCAAAGAGATTGGCGGAGATCTATATCAGAGTGGTTGTCCGCCTTCACGGTATTCCAGTATCTATCATTTCAGATAGAGGTACACAATTCACATCACGGTTCTGGAGGGGCGTTCAGCAGGAGTTGGGTACCAGGGTAGAGCTGAGCACAACCTTTCACCCCCAGACGAACGGACAATCCGAGTGCACGATTACGATTCTTGAGGATATGCTCCGCGCCAGTGTGATGGAGTTCGGAGGCTCATTGGACCAGTTCTTTCCACTCGCAAAGTTTTCCTACATCAACAATTACCAGTACAGTATTCAGATGTCACCATATGAGGCTTTGTACGGTAGGCGGTGTCGGTCCCCAGTGGGTTAGTTTGAGCCAGGCGAGGCCTGATTGTTGGGTATGGATTTGGTGCAGGATGCCTTGGACAAGGTGAAGGTGATTTAGGAGAGACTTCGCACAGCCTAGTCCATGCATAAGAGTTATGCGGACCGGAAGGTTCACGACTTGGCATTTATGACTAGTGATTGAGTGTTGCTTCGGGTATCATCTATGAAGGGCGTCATGAGGTTTGGGAAGAAGGGTAAGCTGAGTTTGAGGTTCATTGGCCCATTTGAGATATTGCAGCGCGTCGGGGAAGTTGCTTATGAGCTTGCCTTACCTCCCAGTGTAGCATGAGTCCATCCGATATTCCACGTATCTATGCTCCGAAAGTATCACGGTGATCCGACTCGTGTGTTGGATTTCAGCTCAGTCCAGTTGGACAAGGATCTATCTTATATAGAGGAGGCAGTAGCCCTTTTGGATATGTAGGTCAGAAAGCTCAGGTCCAAGAGCATTGCATCAGTAAAAGTCAAGTGGAGGGGTCATTTGGTCGAGGAGGAGACTTGGGAGACCAAGAAAGATATGCGTAGCCAGTACCCTCATCTTTTCACAGCTTCATGTATGTCTTTATACTCGTTCGAGGACGAACGATTGTTTTAAGAGGGGGAGAATGTAATGACCCGGCTGGTCGTTTTGAGAGTTAGAGCCCCGATTCCCTAATAACTACTTTCCCCACGTTTGTTTCTGCTATTGGGACTTGCCAGAGTGATTAGCTATGAAATTCAGAGAGCTTTGAGACACTTAGTCCATAATTACGAGTTTAAGCCATAGAAATCGGAACGTAGTCAGAGCTGTGTGAAGACGGTTCTAGAATGGAATTTCAAGAGTGGCTGTAGGAATGGAATTCCGCCCGGAATGTGTTTTCGAGGTCTGTAGTAGATTTAGGCTTGAATTGGCAAAAGTTAGATTTTTGGCGATTTCGGCCGATACGTGAAATTTTGATATCAGACTCGGAATGGAATTTCGGGAGTGGCTGTAGGTTCGTGGTGTCATTTGTAACATGTGTTTTAAATTTTAGGTCATTCGGACTAGTTTTGACGTGTTTCGGCATCGTTTGTGGATTTCGGAAATTTGCAAAGTTCTTAGGCTTGAATTTATGTTTAATTCTTGTTTTTGGTGTTATGTGATGTGGTTTGAAGGCTCTACTAAGATCGAATGAGCTTATATGATTGATTGGTAGTTTTGGTCGAGGTCCCGGGGGCCTCGGGTGTGTTTCATATGATAAACGGGAAGAAATGGGACTTAGGCAAAAATCTGTTGTGGGCTGTTTTGGTGTTTTCGCATCTGCGGATGTTGGACCGCAGGTGCGGCCCCGCAGAAGCAAAAAAGAGGTCGTAGGTGCGGTCTGAGGCGTGAGGTCTGTGGCCGCAGATGTGGCTGGAGAACCACAGAAGCGGAACTGCATATGTGGAGAAATGAGCGCAGGTGCGGGCCCTGGTGATTTAATGAAAATCCGTAGGTGCAGATGCCCAGCCTCAGAAGCGGAAATCGCTGGTAAGAAATAGGATAAAACGAAGGTTTTAGTTCATAACTTCTAAAATCAATTTGGAGCTCGGGAATTGTCGATTTGTGAGGATTTCGAGTAGGAGATCAATAGGTAACGATTCCTAATCCTATTTTCCTTGTATTTCATCAATCTATAGTGGGTTCTTCAATCTAATTAAGGAAAATTGTGGGAAAATGTTTGAAAATGAGAGAAAAGCCCCCGAATTGAGAATTCGAGTTTTGAGTGAGATTTTGACGCCGGATTTTGGTGATATTTGGTTGAGTGTACTCGTGAGCGAATGGGTGTTCAGAATTTGTGACTTTCACCCGATTCCGAGTCGTGGGCCCGAGAGACTATTTGGGAAATTTCCCTAATTTCGTGCTTTAGCTTCGAATTTATTTGATAAACTAGTTTCTTATACTAATATTTACACTATGTAACTCATTTGAATAGATTCGGGCCATTCGGAGTTTGGTACTCGTGGCAAGAGCGTGATTCGAGTTGATTTGAGAAGTCGAGGTAAGTGGCTTGCCTAACCTTGTGTTGGGGACTTCCCCCTTAGGATATTTTATGCTAATTGTTGTGTGGGCACCGTGTACATGAGGTGACAGGTACGTACACGGGACGTTATTGCAAAATTCTCATTTTTCCTTCCTAAAACATAAATTATTTTCTCTTCTATGAACTTTCTCAAAGATGATATATTGTTTAGCTTAGATTAGGAAAGCATGCTTACGTGTTTAAATGCCTACTTGATTTTGTGTGCTCCATGCTTAGTTAAGCCCTTATTCTCCTTGTATGTGATTAGTATAAACTGTGTAAATTCGATGTTATGCTTTTCATTCATCCTGCATAGCATATTTAAATTGGGACTACGGACGTATTCCGGGAGATCCCCATGTACTGCATATTTATTTTGGGACTACAGACGTATTCCGGGAGACCCCCCTGTACTGCATATTTATTTTGGGACTATGGACGTATTCAAGGAGATCCCCCCGTACTGCATATTTATTTGGGACTACGGACATATTGCGGGAGATCCCCCTGTACTGCATAATCTTTTTGAACTACGGGACAGTATGCCGGGAGATTCCACTTTGTGATATATATTGTGTTGATCCGAGGACTCTCTTTACTATAAAATTTTATATTATTTTCTTAAACTGCTTACTGTAGACATTACCTATCTTTTGTGTTGTTTTAATTGACTTATTTAGAAATTCGGTAGAGCCTTAACCTGACCTCGTCACTAACTGACCGGGGTTAGGCTTGGCACTTACTGGGTACCAAATGTGGTGTACTCATGCCCTTTCCTGCACATGTTTTCATGTGCAGATCCAGGTATGAGCTATCAGCCTCGTGCTTAGTCGTTGATGCTGATTCTAGGAGACTGCAAGGTATTTCTGCCACGTCCGTATAATCCTTCGAGTCCCCTTCCATTCTATCTTGTAGAGACTTTTGCATATGTACTTCCTAGTTTTATGTTAGAGCTACAGTTGTGCTAGCAGCTTGTGACTGTCTATGATATTCCGTGTCTTGGGCAGTTATATTTTTTATGAACCAAACAGCCAGTATTTTAATTATATCATTTCTCTTATCCCCCTTTATTTCTTGTGTTTTATTTCAATTTTACCTCTTTGTAGTAGGCTTACCTATTCATAGGGTCTAGGTGCCGTCACGACGTCTTCGGAGGGTAAATTGGGTCGTGACATTAGGTATCACGAGTCATGAGAAAGTCTAGTAGAGTCTTACGGATCAGTCGGAGACGTCTGTACTTATTTTCGAGAGGCTACATGGATTTTGGGAGCACTTACCTTCTTTATTTCCTCATTGTGAGGTTTGATTCCATTAAGTCTTGTGCCTTAGCTACTTCCTACTCAATCTTATGTGACGCGAAGCTCTGTTAACAATTGGGCGTCGAGGAGTTGTAGTGGTACTACAAACGTGGTGCAGGATGTTTTCCCTGCATGTTCGGGCAGGCTATTATCGTTGCCTTGCGGAAGGATGTTCTTTGTTCCAACTCAGTATCCGTATTTCTTATGGTTATGAGACGTGCACGGATTGCTACGATGTGTATGTGTTTTTATCGCACAATGTTGGTGTAATGGTAAGGTGCTCGTTTGTGTGTTGAGGAAGTGAATGGCATGGAAAGAGGATTTCTCATAGTATGATTAAGGGGTTCAACATTTAATTCCAACGAAGAAAAGGCAACCGGACTATAGATATCCAGGTTTGGTTGATGAATAAACGAGATCCGATATTTCCGAGTGTGGTGGAATTTTCATAGTGATGCAATGTCGTCATCCTTGTTTGAATGCATTACGGTTCGCTAGTGTTATGGTCTTCTTTGGTGTTTCTAATATGATGGCTTGAGGAAGATGATCTTCCATGATGCTTAGAGTTGGTAGAAATTTATTAGCTCACGTGCTACAGAGACGAACTTTGATTTGATGCAACACTTGTGTAAGAGAGAATGAGGAAGGATACGTGGGAGGTGTCATGTGGTGGTTGAATTAGTTGCAAGTCAAGAATTAGAAGCAGAAGTCAAGAAGTTACTTAAAGGAGATGGTTTAACCGAAGTCAGGATTGTTGATTTGCATATGGATGCTGTGGTAGGATAGTTGCGTGACTTGAGAAAGTGTGGGATGGTTTGGGAATCGTGATGGAAGGTGATTTAGTCTACGGATTTTATTTGAAATGATGGTTATCGTACGAAGAATGATTGAATATGGCAGAAAGGTTATGCTTGAAATGAAGAGGGATGTGAAGATTTGATTCTTGTTTCAGATGAAATATGACTTGAGTTTTGAAGGTATTGTTAAACTTTCAGCTGATGTCGATAGGAAAGGAACAGACTTATACAGCCGGTGGGCGAGCATGGGATCATGAGGATTTATAGATTTCGTGGTAGTTATACCCAGTGCAGCGTCATTAGAAGATGTCAGTAAGGAATTCCACATGTGGGTTATCTCATGTGAGCAGGTTAGCGATTGCGTGTTGTTGATGAAGTCGAATATGTGATTTTGACTGACAATTCGAAATGTTTCATGAAAAGTTTAACTAATGATTTTTAAAGATTTGGCGGGCTAGAGGTGCGAGTTCATGGTAAATCAGAAGTAGGAATCATTCAGTGCTCCACATTATGCGATGGTAATTTAAAGCTTAGTGGGAGAGCCCCACCGTCTACGATTGGATCGCGTAGTTGTCGGCTAGTGAGCTTTCTGGTTATCGATGCGTTGGTGGATTATTTATGACTAAGAAAAGAAAACATCAAGAGTAATTCGAGAAAGAAACTTAATGAATGTGTGCTATAATTAGCATTATCGGTCGAGGTGTATGTTTCAAGAAGACTCATAATTTATTCTTCTTTTGGATGTAAGGTGTAAGGAAAAGAATTCAGCCGGTTGCTTCCTTGAGAGAGTATTCATGGGGCGATAGAGCGTTAGAGTTTTGTCATGTTCGGGATCAGGTACTAGGTTGGTGACTCTCAATAACGATCCAGTGAGTTCAAGGATTTAAGTGCGTTGCCTAAGGATTTCGGGTTCGTTGTGTTAAGGATCAAGTTTTGCAGTGGATTTTGAACGAGACTTGGAGTGTTTCACCGGGTAAGCGGTGCAGTATTTGCGGAAATGAATAAACAACCACGGATTTGTGGGATGTTTTGAGGAATATGTATAATAGTTGGAGGTGACATTGTGCGCATAATGAAGGTATGGGTAATTCATGGGCATTAAAATGATGTAGTCGCACGATTCGGGTCACTCAGAATGAGTGCGTATTGAGTTTGTTATGTTGTGGATGGAGCTAAAATTGTTTCTAAGACAAGTCAAGAATAAATGTAAAGAAGTTTGGTCGGTTAGTAATAGTTGAAGAGGCATGATTGTGGCAATGGTCAGTTCATCGGGTGTGTGAAGTTATAACATGTGGTTTGTGGTTGTACGGGCGGGCTTGACAACCGCCATAATTTGGTTGATTTTGGGAGGTAGTTGATTCAAACAACTTTGTTGTGTAAATGGATCCTGGAAGAGTTATGACACTTTAGATCACAATTTGAGGTTGTGTTTTCTGCGGTTTAGGAATTGAGTTGCGTGTTGCATCGGTTCTTCGAAAATGAGTTAAGTGAAAGGTTTCTAGCCAATGAAACATTATTATACTAGTAGTTTGGGGGTTTATGATGAATTCGTGTACTCTCGCGTAGTGGCATAGTGGGTGCAGTAAGCGTCATGGGAAATTGAAAGTTGAGGATTAAGGTTGTGGTTTGGTGTTGATAAGAATTTCACGAACTCGGATGAGCAGGAAAGTATTAAGATGTTTAGAGTAAGCTGGCGTTATCTTAGTGTCACTTGAGAATGGTTTTCTATGTAAAAGGCATTGTGTATTGATTGCAGATTGTGATTTGCTTTACATAATTAGTACAATTGGTTGTATGGATGTACAGACTTAGCTACCTGAGCAGAAGGTCGTTGGAGCGTTCCCCATGGGGAAACTATATGAGTGTGACGCGCTAGTCACTTGATGGTTAAAGATCAGAACCAAGTATAGAGATTTTTGGTACTATTGTTAATGTGAGGGTTTATGCCTGGAAGGCACTCTATTCCTTTGGTATTGAACTCTAGGGGTTGTGCCGGATTGAGACGGGTTGATTATTCGCACGTGTGTTGAGGTCATGTGTAGATTATGGGGTCATATGAGTAGTATGGCTGTTGAGATGCAGGTCATTTACCGCACCTTAGTCGTGCTTGGGTTTTGTGACGTATTGCGCTATCCGTCTCCCCAGAGTTGTATTTCTGCACTTATCATGCTCATGACCGATATTCGGCATTCTATAGGTCGAAGCATTATGGCTTGGTTAGTATGTACTTATTTATTGTTATGAGTGGATTGGGTGGCACACCGCTACGGGTACGTTATTCGGACTGGGTTACACGCCACAACGGTATCATGTTTGGATCGGATTGCACGACACAACATCATTATATTGAGTACGATTACATATATTTTTTTCTTTGTATTTTGTTTCTCATTCTCTGAGGAGAGTTCAAAGTGTCTGTTCGACCATTTTATTCGTTACGCAGGCTGGGAAGTTCCATTCCAAAGTTCATTTTCCTTATATATCGCATTCGATTTTGTGGCCTATTGGCGCATTTTTGGCGTCATACGAGATCTTGGTTAGTTTTTGTAGTGGCTTATTGCCTGAGTAGCTTATACTGGGTGAGACGACACTATTGGACCTGAAATTCAGTGCAATCAGATTTATATAGGGTACATTAAAGAGAGAATATCGTTATTCAATTTAGAATGAGGCTATGGTCCTTGTTAGGAGAAGCGACTCCATGATTTGATTGATTCAAGATGTGGTTATGAATTTCTATACATCTTCTCTATCATGGAAGTATTGTGTGGATTGCGACCAGGCTTATTTGTATTATGAGGTGTACTATAGGCATCAGGTTCATCAAATTTCAGCTATTGTGGTCGGAGGATGTTGCCTTGAGAAAATAAGTTACGTGGTGAGTTGTGTGATATCAACATGGGTGCATGATCATGCGTGGATTCAGTATATGGAGATTTCACGGTGTTCATATGTCAAAATCATGTATCGTAAAGAAATTTGGAGGTTGGAATTTGGTTCTAAGGCTTATTGATTGAACAAAAGGGAGGACCTTGAGTCCGGCTCGAGCTGAGGTGCCAAACTGGGTTGTGATGGCACGAGTAGGTGCACGATGTGTTAAACAGTGATTTCGGACAACTCCAGAGCAGTTCTTAGCACGTTTGAAGACGAACATATGTTTAAGTGGGGGAGAATGTAACGACCCGACCGGTCATTTTGAGGTCTAGCACGTCCTTCAACTGTTTGAGGCCTTGAGTAGCTTCACTTCAGGTATTATGACTTGTGCATGTGGTGGGAATCCAACTTCTGGAAGTTCGGAGTTGATTTGGAAAGAAAATTCTAAATTCGGAAGCTTAAAGTTGGAGAATTGACTAAGATTTGAATTTTTAGTAAACGGCCTCGGAATCAGGATTTGAAGGTTCCAATAGGTTTGTATAATGATTTGGGACTTGGGCATATGTTTATGTCGCGTATCGGGTGGGCCGAGAGTATTTTAGCACCTATTACGGAAGGTTAGCATTTGGAAGGTTTAATAATTTCCTAAGTTTGGGTTGGAGTAGATTTTGAGGTTATCGATGTCTGTTTGGGATTCCGAGCCCGGGGATAGTTGCGTATGGTGATTTTGGTCTTAGGAGCGTGTCGGATGTTGATTTGGAGTTTCGTAGGTCATTACGGCGTCAATTGGCGAAAGTTGGAAATTTTGATGATTTTGAGAAGTTTGACCGGGAGTGGACTTTTTGATTTCGGGGTCGGGTTCCGATTCTAGAGGTGGAAGTAGGTCCGTAATGTCGATTATGACTTGTGTGTAAAATTTGAGGTCAATCGGACTTGATTTGATACATTTCAGCACAAGATATAGAATTTGGAAATTTGGAGATTTATAAGTTTAATTCGAAGCATGATTCATGATTTTGATGTTGTTTGGTGTAATTTAAGGCTTAAACTAAGTTTGATTGTATTTTTGGCCGTGTTGGCATGTTTGGTTAAGATCTCGAGGGCCTTCGGTGGATTTCGGATGGTCAACAGATCGAGTTTGGACTTGGAGAAAGGCTGAAGCAGCTGTCTTCTGGTGTAACCGCACCTGCGAGATTTTCGCCGCAGGTGTGGAGCCGCAGAAGTGGCCAAGAGGGATGTAGATGCGGGTTTTGTTGGGCAGTGCTGAGACTGCATATGTGGCAATCTCGCCGCTGAAGCGGGACCGCACCTGCGGAGTTGGCAGCGCAAATGCACATAAGGGCCGCAGAAGTGGCCAATGACCTTGGCTTGGTTTCTCGCAGGTGCGAGACGTGGAGCCGCATAAGCAACTGTCACAGATAGGGTTGTGCATAATTTGGTAAATACCGAATTACCGTACCGTAACCGAAAATTTTGGTATTTGGTATGGTCTTTAGTTTAAGTTTTAAAAAATATTGCTATTTGGTATGATATTTGGTTTAAGTTTTAAAAAATATTGGTATTAGGTATGGTATTTGGTATTTTAAAATGAAATACCGATAGCATATCGAAATATATATTATATTACATAATACACATATTATTAATTATAACATAAATATAAAAATCTAAAATTTTACTTTCCGTTAATCTCTAAGTTCATCAATTAACTCTACGTAAGTAACAAGACATTTGTAATGATCAAATTTATTCTTTTATGTACCTTTTTCTCTCTCTTGGTTGATATTTTCTAGTTTTGGACAAAACGTTTGTCAACTAATATTTTTTGTTTGTACTTTTGAGTATTTTAATTTAGAATATTACAGTCTATGTGTTAGGACCCGATTTTCCACTGTCGAGACCGTGATGGCGCCTAACGCTATTCTTTCTAGGGAAGCCAACATTAGAGGGTTAGGACATTTAAAAAAAATAAAACATACAAGAAATGTTACTACCATCCCATATACGATACCAAACGTAATAAATGAATTAATAAAATGATACTGTGAATCTAATAGTAATATCTAGCTACCCAAGGTTTAGAGTCACAATTCACGAACTACTAAGAATTTCTACAAGTATTTGGCTGAATGAAAATATTGAACTGTTTTTGAACTAGATAAAACAGCAACTGAATAATAATGAAGAGATTCCAGGTGTCACGACCCCATTTACCCTCTGAAAGGCTTCGTGACGACACCTAGTCTCTACGACTAGGTAAGCCCAATTGCGGAACATATATTAAATAGAAGCAATGAAATAAAGACGTAAATGTGTGAGTCTAGATATAAACCATCGCCACTTGGCGCGTACAAAGTACAATTTCCCAAAAACCCGGAATATCACTTTAGTCACAAGCTCTGTCTCAAAATAGCTCTATACAACGTGAGGGAATTTACATGAAAAAAAAAATGTATCTAAATCTGGAGTGGAAGGTGACTCGAAGGACTCTGCGGACGTGGCAGAATTACCTTTTGATCTTCTAGAAGCTGCTGCTCGGACCCCTAGCCACAAAACTGAGCGTTGGTACCTAGATCTGCACACGAAAAACATGTGCAGGAAAGGGCATGAGTACACCAAAAATTGGTACCCAGTAAGTGCCAAGCCTAACCCCAGTCGAGTAGTGACGAGGTCAGGTTAAGGCTCTACTGGATTTTATAGTAAAAATAGTTTAAAATTTGAACAGAGAGATATAATAAGCTAAGGCAAATCAGTAGAAACAGTTAGCTAAAATAAAATAGTAACAGGGAGCCCTCGGCCTAGAACAACATATCTCACAGTAACTAGTATGCAATGCAGTACATGAGTAAAGCTCCCGGAATCTCGTCCGTAGTCCCAATTTAAACATGCGATGCAGTACAGGGGGAAAACTCCCGGAATCTCGTCCGTAGTCCCAATTTAAATATGCCATGCAGTATAGGGGGAAAGCTCCTGGAATCTCGTTCGTAGTCCCAATTTAAATATTCAATGCATTACAGAGGGAAAAGCTCCCAGAATCACGTCCGTAGTCCCAATTCAAATATGCAATGCAGTACAAATACCACATATACTTTTTATTTAAAAATAGTTTAGGAAAATCACAGGCAAAAATATGGATAAAACTACCTAAACATGGTGCACATAGTAACAACTAGGGGAAGTTCGAGTAAAACAGGTAGACATGCTACTTCCTAATCTAAACTACTTAGTCAATACATGAGACAGTGAAATAGGAATGAAATGGTTTAAGTCATGGAGAGAAAATGGAGTTTTAGCAACAATGGCCCATGTACGTAATCGTCACCTCACGTACACGGCGCCCAAACAACATAAAATTGTATTAAAATAGCTAAGGGGAAGTCCCCAATGCAGAGTTAGGCAAGCCACTTACCTAGATTGCTCTACTCAACTCAAAACCACGCTCTTGTCACGAGTATCCGATTTTGAATGGCCCAAACCTATTCAATTCGATTGCATAATGTAAATATCACTTTAAGGAATCAAAATAGCTAATAAGTTCGAAGCTAATACGCGAAATCTGGAAAATTGCCCAAAAGGTTCCCCGGGCCCACGTCTCGGAAATGAGTGAAAGTTACAAATTTTGAACACCCATTCACTCACGAACTTAGTCGAATATGAATCATTGAAAACCGACGTCAAATTTTATTAAATTCTCGGATTTCTAATTGGGGAAACTTCTTCCCATTTTCATGATTTTTCACCCAATTCATTGATTGCATGGAAGAATTTGCTTTAGATAAATGATATACAAGTGAAATAAGGTTAGGAATTGTTACCTATGAATCTTTTCCTCAAAACCCACTCCAAATCGCCTACACTCGAGCTCCAAATTATTTTTAGAAGATATGAATTTCAAGCCCTCGAATTTGATATAAACTGCCCAGCGATTCCGCACCTACGCCCCTTGGACCGCACTTGCGGAAAATCCATCGCAAGTGCGAAAACCCACAAAAAGGACTGGGGCCGCACCTGCGGTCACTAGGCCGCATCTACGGCTTCGCATCTGCGGAACCCTTACCGCACCTGCGAGAACTAGTTGACCTTGGCCAAGCCCATACCCGCGAGCCCCTCTTCCGCACATGCGTGTCCGCACATGTGGTTCCCCGTCCGCAGGTGCAAGACACCAGAACCAGCAATGGTTCAGCTGCTTTCCAAGTTCCAAAAATCACCCGTTAAGCATCCGAAACATCCCCAAGGCCCCCGGGACCTCAACCAAACATACCAACCAGTCCTAATACCTTATCCAAACTTAGTCGAGCCTCCAAAATGCATCACATAACACCATAATCACCAATTATACATGGATTCAAGCCTAATAGCTTATGAAATTTCGAAAATCTACAACTGATGCTGAAACACGTCAAAACTAGTTCGAATGACCTCAATTTTTACACATAGGTCACAAATGACACAACGGAGCTACATCCACTCTCGGAATTCCATTTGGAGCCCGATATCAAAATTTCACCTATCGACTGAAATCGCCGAAATTCTAACATTCGCCAATTCAAGCCTAAATCTACTATAGACCTCGAAAACATGTTTCGGGCCTTTCTTACCACAGTTCCAACTACGGTCAGATTTCTAAAGCTTAAACTCACATATAAGGACTATGAGTCCCAAAAGCAGAAATAGACATGGGGAAAGCAATTATGAGGGGATCGGGGCGCTAACTCCCAAAACGACTTACAGGGTTGTTACATTCTCCCCCTCTTAAGAATCTAGACATACCTGAAGTTGTGAAAAGATGAGGGTACTGACTGTGCATCTCATACTCGGTCTCCCAAGTCGCCTCCTCGACCGGCTGACCCCTACACTAAACTTTTACTGATGCAATATCATTTGACCTGAGCTTTGTGACCTGTCTATCCAATATAGCTACTGGCTCCTCAACATATGATAAATCCTTGTCCAACTTGACTGAACTGAAATCCAAAACATGAGTCGGGTCACCATGATACTTCTGGAGCATGGAGACGTAGAATACCGGATGAACTCATGCTGGGTTGGGAGGCAGGGCTAGCTCATAGGAAACCTCCCCAACACGTCGCAACACCTCAAAAGGGCCAATAAATCTCGGACTCAACTTACCCTTCTTCCCGAACCTCATGAAGCCCTTCATAGGAGATACCCGAAGAAAAACCCGATCACCAGCCATAAATGACAAATAACGAACCTTCTGGTCCGCATAACTCTTTTGCTTGGACTGAGCTACACGAAGTCTCTCCTGAATCACCTTCACCTTGTCTAGGGCGTCCTAGACTAAAATTGTACCCAACAATCGGGCCTCGCCCGGCTTCAAACCATCCCATTGGGGACCGGCATCGTCTACCCTACAAAGCCTCATACGGCGCCATCTGAATGCTGGACTGGTAGCTGTTATTATAAGAAAACTCTTCAAGTGGCAAGTATCGGTCCCATGACCCTCCAAAATCCATCACACAGGCACATAGCATATCCTCAAGAATCTGAATTGCGCGCTCGGACTACCTGTCCGTCTAAGGGTGAAAGGTTGTACCCAGCTCTACCCTGTTGCCTAGCTCCTGCTGAACGGCTCTCCAGAACCGTGAAGTGAACTGTGTACCTCTGTCTGAAATGATAGATACTGGAATACCGTGGAGGCGAACAATATCCCTGCTATAAATCTCCGCCAACCTCTCAGAGGCGCATGTACTCAACACCGGAATGAAATGGGCTGACTTGGTCAGCCGATCCACAATCACCCAAATAGCATCGGACTTTTTCAATGTCCGAGGTACTCACACAATAAATTCCATGGTGATTCGCTCCCACTTCCATTATGGAAGCTCAATCTTCTGAAGTAACCATCCAGGTCTCTGATGCTCATATTTGACTTGCTGATAGTTGAGACACTTGGCCACAAACTCCACTATACCCTTTTTCATCCTTCTCCACTAATAGTGCTGTCTCAGATCCTGGTAAATCTTTGTGGTACCCGGGTGAACGGAATACCGCGAGCTTTGGGCATCTTCAAGAATCAACTCCTGAAGCCCATCCACATTGGGCACACAGATCCAATCTTGCATCCTCATCACACCGTCATCTCCTATAGTCACATCCCTGGCGTCACCTTGCCGAACCCTGTCCTGAAGAACCAGAACGTGGGGATCATCATACTGGCGCTCTCGAATGCAGTCATAAAGAGAAGACCGAGCCACCACGAAAGCTAAAACCCTGCAAGGCTCTGAAAGATTCAACCTCACGAACTGACTGGCTAAGGACTGAATATCTAAGGCTAAGGGCCTCTCAACTGCCGGAAGATACGCCAAACTCCCCAAACTCTCCGCCCGGCAACTCTAGGCGTCAGTCACCACATAGGCCTTCCCCGGGTGGTATAATATAGTGATATCATAGTCCTTTAGCAACTCCAACCATCTCCGCTGGCGCAAATTGAGGTCCTTCCGCTTGAATATATGCTGGAAACTCCGGTGATCAGTGAAAATCTCACAGGGAACGCCGTATAAGTAATGAAGCCATATCTTCAGGGCGTGAACAATCACTGCCAACTTGAGATCGTGAACTGGATAGTTCTTCTCATGCACCTTCAACTGTCTGGATGCGTAGGCAATCACCCTACCGTCCTGCATCAACACTGCTCCGAGGCCAATCCTCGAACCATCACAATAGACGGTATAGGACCTTGAACCCGAAGGCAATACATAAACTGCAGCTGGAGTCAAGGCTTTCTTGAGCTTCTGAAATCTCTCCTCACACTCCTCATTCCACCTGAACGGAGCACCCTTTTGAGTCAACCTGGTCATCGGGGCTGCAATGGATGAAAATCCCTCCACAAAACGGCGATAGTACCTAGCCAAACCAAGGAAATTGGGGATGTCCATAGCTTAGGAAGGTCTAGGCTAACTCTATACCGCTTCCACCTCCTTCGGATCCACCTTGATCCCATCCCAAGACACTATGTGGCCCAAGAATGCCACTGAATCAAGCCAGAACTCACATTTAGAGAATTTTGTATACAATCTCTTCTCCCTCAAATTTTGAAGCACAATCCTCAAGTGTTGCTCATGATCTTCCCGTGATCGGGAATGAACCAGAATGTCATCAATAAAAACAATGACAGAAGAATCAAGATAAGGTCGGAACACATTGTTCATCAAATGCATAAAAGTTGCGGGGGTATTGGTCAGCCCAAATGACAACAAGAAAGTGGCCATATCTTGTCCTGAAGGAAGTCTTCGGGATATCCGGCCCCCGAATCTTCAACTGATGATAGCCAGAACGCAAGTCAATCTTAGAGAATACCCTGGAACCCTGTAGCTAGTCGAGTAAATCATCAATTCGAGGAAAAGGATGCTTGTTCTTCACGGTGACCTTGTTCAACTGCCGATAATCAATACACATACGCATAGAACCATCTTTTTTCTTTACAAATAGCACTGGAGCACCCCAAGGTGATATACTGGGTCTGATAAAACCCTTATCAAGAAACTTCTATAACTGCTCCTTCAACTCCTTCAACTCAGGAGGAGCCATACGGTAAGGAGGGATAGAAATGGGCTGAGTGCCCGGCAATAAATCAATGTTGAAATCAATATCTCTGTTGGGCGGCATACCCGGAAGATCAGCTGGGAATACATTAGGAAAGTCCCTTACTACTGGTACTGACTCAATTGGAGGGGCATCAACGCTGACATCTCTCACATAGACCAAGTACGCATCACACCCCTTCTCAACCATCCACTGAGCCTTAACAAATGAAATGACCCTACGAGGAGTATACTCTAAGGTACCTCTCCACTTTAATCTCGGCAAGCCTAGCAAAGCCAGCGTCACGGTCTAAGCGTGACAATCAAGAATATCATAATGGGGCACCAACCAGTCCATGCCCAAGATAACATCGAAATCTACCATGCTGAGTAACAAAAAATCAGTGTTGGTCTCAAAACCACTAAGAGAAATCAAACACGACCGATGTACGCGGTCAACAACTAGAGATTCTCCCACAGGAGTAGTTACATAAATAAGGGAAGTCAAAGAATCCCGAGATATCCCCAAATGTGGAGCAAAATAAAAGGACACATATGAATACGTAGAGCCTGGATCAAATAATACTAATGCTTCCCTATGGCAGAAAGGGACAACATTTGTGATGATTGAGTTTGAAGCAACAACCTCGGAACGGGATGGAAGGGCATAGTATCTGGCCTGACCTCCCCCTCTAGGGCGGCCTCAAGCTCCCTGACCCCCACTTCGAGCTGACTAAGGAGGTGGAGTGGCAGCCGGGGCTGGAAGAATAGTCGGAGGACCCGACGAAGCACGTGGAGGCTGGTAAGACTGTGGAGGTGCACCCCTCCTGGCCCTGAGGCAATCTCTAATCATGTGACGAGTGTCACTACACTCAAAGCAACCCCTCGGAGGATGCTGCGGCTGAGACTGAATAGGAGCTGACCTGCTGGGCTGGCCGGAAATAGCACCTCGAACTGGAGGCACACTGGATACTGATTGTGCATAATAGAACTCCTGAGGTCTAAGAGGAGCTGGAATACCAGCTGAAAGGGCTGAATGAACAGGGCGACCTACAAAGCCCTACCGTGGTGTTCTGTTGGTGAACGAGCTCCTGAAAAATGGCCAGTCTCTCGAGACCTCTTGGCCTCCCTCTCCTCTCTGTCTTGGGCGAACATTCCCTCTACTCTCTTGGCAATACTCGCTACCTTCTGGTAAGTGATATCCATCTCCAACTCTCTAGCCATACTGGTCGGAATACTAGGATGGAGTACCTCAATGAAACGGAAAACCCGCTCTCTGAATGTGGCAACCAAGGTTGGTGCATGCCGAGATAACTCGTGTTGGTTGATTTCCCAGTGCACACGCAAGTGTACGTGGTCGACAAGTAATATAGGAATTGAAGTCCAGATATCGTACCCACAGGGACTTGTGATTTAACTATC
>ML387264.1:10005-37469 GCA_005239525.1 Nicotiana knightiana | reverse complement strand
AAGAAACCAAATCATCCCGGCAAGGGAATCAACTATAACCAATCTCACTTAGACAATTAGCTTCACCGAATAAACTCAGTTTGAACAAATGCTCAAGACATAGGCAGCATCAAAGAAATACCATCAACATGGGCAGTCATCAATTAAACCTAAGTAGTACTTAAGGGGAGAGTCATTTAAATCACAATGTACGACTCACGGGCATGCTTGACCAACGTGTAGATATTCCAATTACTTGTTAGACAACTATAGGGAGAGATTATACTAGTTTTTGCCACATAGGCAGCGTATGAAGAAAGATATAGTATAACGGTAGGAAAAATAAAGTCTTCATTTAAGTCAATTAAAATCATATAAGAAACAAGGAATGCTAGGCAAGTACTTCTAATTTGAGCAGGAAGAGATGAAACTAGAAATCAGGAATTAAAATATAACAACTTCAATTCATATACGGGGAACATAAGGACCAAAAATACCTAAAGGGAAATCTATTTGCAAATAAGTCCGAGTACACACTCGTCACCTCGCGTACGCGGACTACAATCAACATAGAAGACTCAATCCTAAGGGATAGTTCCCCCACATAAGGTTAGGCAAGATACTTACCTCAAAGACGACAAACCGGTACTCAAAAATAGACTTCTCGTGGGGGAAGGCCTCCGGACTGCTCAAAATCAACTAAAACAACTTCAAAGTACATATAAAACGTATAAGGAATGATTCCGAATAATAAAGTTTCAATCTTTGCAAATTTATAAAAATCGACCCAAAGTTCGACCCCCCGGGCCCGCACCTCGGAACCCGACTAATTCTACAAATTCCGATTATGCATTTCGATACGAGTTCACCCATACTAAATTTATCCAATTCCGATAACATTTGGTCATTCAAATCATGAATTTTCATTTTAGAAATTTTCTTTCAAAACCCACAATCCCCTCAACCCAAAACACAAATTAAATGATAAAAACAAGAACTAATTTATGAAATATATTTAATTCTAGTGGAAGAACACTTACCCATTCGATTTGTGTGAAAAACCCTCAAAGAATCACCCAAAACCGAGTTCTAGAAGTCAAAATATTATTAAAATGGTGAAACCCTTGATTTTGCAAACTTATATTCTGCCCAGGTGTTTTGTGAATCGCGATCGCGGGAATCAAGGAACGATCGCGTAGAAGGAATTGGCTACTGGTGTAAGATGTGCTACGTGATCGCGGGAAATCTTATGCAATCGCATATAAGGGGCAGGCTGGCTTCTGCGATCGCGAATGGAGTTATGCGATCTTAGTGAAGGAAAAACTGGGGGTCCAAAGAAACACTATGCGATCGCGACTTCATCTATGCGATCGCATAGAAGGAAACCAGATGACAGGTTCAGCAGTTCAAAAATAGGAAAAATGGACCCGGAACCTATCTGAAACACACCCGAGGCCCCCAGGACTCAAAACCATATATGCACATCACCTCTACAACATCCTACGGACCTATTCGTGTAATCAAATCACCAAAATAACATATAATTATCGAATTAAACCTCAAAATCAATGAAATTTCTCAAAACTTCTTTAAACATCAAATTTTGCATTTAATGTCCGAATCACGTCAAACTAAGTCTGTTTCTTACCAAATTTCACAGATAACACATATAAGTATTATTGAAGCTGTACCATGCTCCGAAACCATGATACAGACCCGATATCACAGGTTTCACCTCAAATTTAATTTTCAAAAATCTTTATATTTTTCAAAAAATAATTTTCTTTTAAAATTCATTTCTCGGACTTGGGACCTCGGAATTCGATTCCGGGCATACTCCCAAGTACCATATTTTCCTACGGACCCTCCGGGACTGTCAAATTACGGGTCCGGGTCTCTTTACCAAAAACGTTGACCGAAGTCAACTTTATTCAAATTTCTAATTTAAAGTTATTATTTTTATCAATTTTTCACATAAAGGCTTCCCGGCTACACGCCCGGGCAGTGCACGCAAATCGATGTGACATAGAAAGAGGTTTTCACGACCTCGGAACACAGAATTAGCTATAATATACGGGATGACCTATTGGGTCATCACAATCTCCCCCTCTTAAACAAACGTTCGTCCTCGAACGTGCCAAGATTCACTTTGAACTCATCCAATCACTGATTGCGCACTTCCAACACACACCCGCGGGTGATCCCATGTCACCCCAACCTACATAAGCCTGATGACGCCATCACAACTGCAATATAGCCTTCTCATCACCATCGATAAGTCTCATACCTCAATTCCACACCTTCTACTCATTTCCAAAAGACCCGATTCTAAATCCATATCCGGAATTAGCCTCAACCAGCTGCATCAACTCAGTATCTACGCCCACAAGGCACGACCACACAACATAGCACACCACACATAGGCTTAATAGCACTTTTGATCACAATAACTTCCCGAAATTAACTCAACATTGGCAATTAGTCCCACATATGGAAGAACTCTGTTTCCAGATCCCATAATACCGATAATGATGCAATAAACACGAAGACCTCATCATTAGAGACCCGAATCACCGAGTCACAGCTAACACCACCGGAGACACATCCCCCAAGCTAAACTAAAGAAGCACATAACGAAATGACTGAGTATGAAAAAAAATAGAAGCATATAAATGTACAATCAAACAAGCCCATAGGCATAACTCTCTATCAATACTGACTTACCAAAGCAATATAACAAGGAAGAAGCATCACAAGGATTCCATCTTGATAAGAACTCCACTGCGGTACTCAGCCCGATCCAAACATATCAAATCACAAATAATCACGAGGTTCTCGCCCTCAACTCTATGTCACATGTCGAATATATATCATACCAATAGAGATCTCCCTCTAATTCATCTTGACCAACAAAATCATAGCTCTCACTTAAGTCACATCTCAATGGAGTATCAAATCACAGATCGTAAACAAAATACTTAGGAGAATCACATAAAGCTTACCACCAGGGACGACATGGACTCACTTCCAGTTTCACCATTAGTAAGGATGAATAAAACAATGATAGACACAGGCTACTACTCATAGAATATCCCAACAAGAGCAAGCACAAAAATATAGTGCAAAACATGAAACTCACTCATAAATGAAACAACAGATAATGAAAATTAATCCTGACCAACAGGACTATAGTGAAATACAATGGTACCCCACTTTAGCACACCAAGACATACCTGGGTGATGATATCTAGCACGACGGCCTCTAGCCTACTATATGAAATACAACAATGGGCCAGGCCTCCCCCTCTTAAGCTCCCTCTACTCACCTGAATACCCTGCTACCACACACCTACCTGAATCCTGGGACAATCTCTCACCCTGTGGCTAATATCTCCACACCGAAAACAATCTCCCTGCCGTCAAGGCTGTGGAATAACACACAATACGAACCCTTTGAGACCCATGAGTACCTGAAGTCCCATGTGAAGCTGGTAATGCAAACTGAATTAGTTGACCCAAAAAACTTCTACTGTGTCGTACCTTGCATCCATAATACAGACCAGTAAATTCCTCCGATCTACAAGACCTCATTGACTCCCTGAATTCTCTCTCTGATCTCGTCTGTCCTCTCACTCCCGGTCCCACGTTCGCTCTAACCAACGAGCAATCCCTACTACCTGCTGAAATAAGGCATCCGACTCTAACTCTCGAGTCCTGCTGAACCAAATATCATGCCTGAGTCCCTAAATGAATCTACGGACTCGCCTCCTAACTGAAGCAACTAGCTGAGGTACATAACTGGCCAACTCACTGAATCTGACGGGCCTACTCCAATATTGACATGGCACCTTGACGCAACTACTCAAACTCCACGTGCCGAACATTCCAAGGAACTGAGGTGCAACCTCCCTCAAAACATCTCCGAAAATTGAATCCATGCTAGTGAAGCTAACTCGGCCAGGTTACCCCATCTCATATACCGCCACCACTGATCGATCCACTAATCTGAATCTGAGACATGACAAAAACAATCCCGCTCATCTCCAGAACATCCTAAATGTGAAGAATATAGTGACACTACCCCAGGAAACTCGGGGTACCATCTGCTTCCAATCCACTGAAAGATAGAAGGGTGGTACTTCCTGTACCTCTCAAGTCCAAGGTATTCTTCCTCTGATGTTACTGCCTTAACCACGGGCTGAACTGAAACCACACGTCGTGCTGCCATGGCAACTGGAACCTAACCAATATGATCTCATTGCTATGGAGTGTAGACGGTGGGAGTATGAACTCCTCTCCTGGTTTGTAAAGCAACTGGTGCACTAGAATCAACCCTGCCTCAGTCAATGTACCAATTGTACTCAAAACTGCGCTCAGTTCTTCTAAAGTCCGAGGTAGCAACATGCACCTCCATTACCTGCCCCCCAACTAGGACTACTGGCGACTCCCCAACGGCTGCTCTAGTAGGAATCTTAACTGTGGTACGTGCTCCTCGCTGGCCCCTGTCTCTGACCCTTGCGACATTTGCTTCGGGGTAACATCATCAGGAACCACCGCTCGTGTCCTCACAATCGGTGAGAGAATGGAACGATAATTTCAAACTTCAAGATCAATGAACTCGCACGATAGGAATGACGGAAGTGAAATTGTCCTAATAATTCTGTAGCCTCTCAAAGATAAGTACAGACATCTCTGTAATGATTCGCAAGACTCTACCATACTCCCTTATGACTCGTAGCATCTATGAACCTAGAGCTCTAATACCAACTTGTCACGACCCAAATTTCCCTCTGTTGGGTATCGTGATGGAACCTAGTCTTAGGGACTAAGTAAGCCTAACATTTCCACTGAAAAACAACAATAATAAATGAATTATAACAGTCTCGACATAGACATCTTGACAAAGTTTACAATTTTCTAAAACCCGATAAATAAAAGTCATAAGCTCTACAAAATCTTTCTATTAAATCTAAATACAACTGTCTAGGAATAAGTAAGTACAATTGAATAGAAATAAAACAGGAAGGTGACTCTGAAGCCTGCGAACGCAGCAGCAGGTTACCTTGAGTCTTCTCAGCTATGATTTGCGCAGACTAACAACAATAACCTGGATCTGCACATAAAAATGTGCAGAAGTGTAGTATGAGCTCACCACAGTGGTGCTCAGTAAGTATCAAGACTAACCTCGGTGAAGTAGTGACGAGGACTAGTCAAGACACCACTGGTCTAATAAATAAAAAGACATAAATGTACCAATGATCGAAACATAATATCTGTAAATATTTTTCGATATAAATAACGGTACGATCGAATAATACGGAAGAAAATTCAATAATTACGATCAACGGACAGCATAATATAAATACGCAAAGAGAGATCAACGAACAGCATAATAGAAATACGCAAAGAGAATGGAAAAAATGCAAGCCAAATGTCGGGAACCACAACCCAATAAAACCCTAGCAACTCAGCACTGCATCAATTTATTCACGTCAGGCCTTAGCCAATAAACTCAATAAAATTGGTCAAACCTTCGAGTGAAAACCTTTAAATCATGAGTTTATTTTGAAAGCTTTAAAGATATAATCATTTCGGAATGGAGAAATTTCTTCTTTGAAACATACTTTCTCTGAATGTATATTTATATATTTTAGAAAGAGAAATTTTTAAAACATAGTCTCTTCAAAATACGTGGTGTTCAAATATACTTTCCCAAATACTGCTCTTTTAAATATCATCAAAATACGTAATGTTCAAAATATACTTTCCCAAATACTTCTCTTTCAAGTATCATATTTCTGCAAGACAAATACTTTTCAAATATACTTTCAAAATAGAAGTCTTTCAGACATAACTTTTCCTAGAGATAATTGCTTTTCAACTATACTTTTCAATATATATATATATATATCTTTCGATCCAAATCTCCTCAATGATAAAACCACCGGAACTCAGTCCCCAACTCAGAATTTGTCATGTAATGCCGTATAGGGGGAAAGCTCACGGAATCTCGTCCGTAGTCCCAATTTAAATATGTGATGTAGTACAGGGGGAAAGCTGTAACGACCAGTCCGGTGGTTTTAAGAATTTGCGCCCTAATCCCCTATTTACCATTTCTCCCATGTCTTTTTATGTTATTGGAACCTGTCGTTGCGTTGAGTGATAAGATCCGGGGTAATTTTGGACACATAGTTTATAAATATGGAAATTTAGCTTTAGAAATATGGATGTAGCTAGAGTTGTGTGAAGACGAATCTGGAATAGAATTCCATCGACTCTGTTAGCTCCGTTGGGGGATTTCGGGGTTAGGAGCATACTCGGAATGTGTTTTCGAGGTCGGTTGTGGATTTAGGCTTGAATTGGCGAAAGTTAGAAATTCGGCAAATTTGGCCGATAGGTGAGATTTTGATATCGGACTCAGAATGGATTTTCGGAAGTGGAAGCAGGTCTGTAATGTCATTTATGACCTGTGTGCAAAATTTGAGGTCATTCAGATGAGTTTAGACGTGTTTCGGCGTCGGATGTGAATTCTAGAATTTTCCTAAGTTCTTAGACTTGAATCTATGCATAATTGATGATTTTGATGTTATGAAATGTATTTTAAGGCTCGACCAAGTTTGAATGAGGTATTAGAGTTGGTTGGTAGGTTGGTTGAGGTCCCAGGGGCCTCGGGTGTGTTTCGGGTGCCAAAACGGGCATATTTGGCCTAAGTCCTTTGCTGGTTTTTCTGGTGTTACAGCAGCAGGTAAGTGTTCTCTGCGATCGCGTGAATCTGTCCGCGATCGCATAGTGCTATATGGGGGTGGTCATAAATTTGTGCTTCGCGATCGCAGAAGTCCAGCCGCGATCGCATTGTTCTGGCCAGTTGGTCTCCGCGATCACACGCCCATAATCGCGATCGCGTAAGGTATCCTAAGGCTGGGTGAGGTGCAGTGTTTTGCTCTATGCGGTCACGTGGTCTCAGACGCGATCGCATTGCTGTAGGATCAGAAGGTCCGCGATCGAAAACCTTTAATCGCGATCGCGATGAAGGAATGTCAGACACGTGTTTCATTACCCTCCGCGATTGCGACCCATTGTACGCGATCGCGTAAGGCAAATGCCTGGGAAGATTATTAAAACCCCAAATCCGAGGGTTTATGCCATTTTCATATTTTTCGAATTTGAGAGCTCGGGAAGGACGATTTTTGAAGACTTTTGCACCTAGGTAACTTGGGTAAGTGATTTTTGTCCCTTATAGATCATATTCCATGATTCCAATCTTAAATTCAACCTCTAATTTCGAAAATTATGGGGAAAATGGGATGAACTTCATAGAATTATTGAGTTTTTATTGAGTATTTGACCTCCGATTTGAGAGATTCTTATATGGTTAGACTCGTGAGTGAATGGGTGTCCGAAAAATATAAATTTTACCCGATTCTAAGACGTGGACCCAGGGGACTTTTTGCACGAATTTTCTAAATTCACGTTCTAGCTTATAAATAATTAGGTATCTTGTTCCCTTGAAGTGATATTTAGACCATGCAATCGATTTGAATATAATTGGGCCACCCGGAGTCCGATACTCGTGGGAAGAGCTTGGTATTGAGTTGATTAACGCTGTCCAGGTAAGTGGCTTGCCTAATTTTGTGTTGGGGATCTTCCCTTAGGCATTTTTATACTGATTTTGTTATGTGGATGCCGTGTACGCGAGGTGACGAGTGCGTGCATGGACAATGTTGCTAAACTCCTATTTTTCTCCCATGAAAACGCTCATTTTCATTCATATATTACTGTTTCCTATCTTAATTGAGTAGATAGCCTAAGTCTAAGCATGCCTACCTGTTCTGACTTGAATTCCTCTTATTTGCTACTAGTCACATCATGCTTAGGTAGTTTTATGCTATCCTTACCTATTGTTTTTCCTGGATTGTTTACTTAAGCCATAATTGACATACTTCTGTTTGGCATATTTAAATTGGGACTACGGACCGAGATCTGGGAGCTTTCCCCCTGTACTGCATTCATATTTAAATTGGGACTACAGACCGAGATCCGGGAGCTTTCCCTCTGTACTGAGATGCATATTTAAATTGGGACTACGGACTGAGATCCGGGAGCTTTCCCCGTGTACTGAATTGCACATTCATTGTTGAGATATATACTGTGCTGAGCCGAGGGCTCTCTTTATGTTGTTAAATCTTTCCGTTTCCATTACACCTATTTATCATTGCTTGTCTATCTTTCACTATTTTAAAAATTGTATATTGACTTGTTTTACAAACTCGGTAGGGCCTCCACCTGACCTCGTTACTATTTGACTGGGGTTAGGCTTGGCACTTACAGAGTACCGAATGTGGAGTACTCACGCCCTTTCATGCGCATGTTTTCCCCATGTGCAAATCCAGGTACCAGCACTCAGTATCGTGGCTAGGAGTTGTGTACCAACAGCTAGGACACCGCGAGGTAATTCTTCCTCGTCCGCAAAATCCCACGAGTCCCCTTCTTCTCTAGCATAGGCATAGAAAGACTTGTACATTTTCCCGTTGTTTCATTGTATAGAGCCATTTTCGTTAAAGAGCTTGTGACTATGGTGACATTCCGGGTTTTGGGAAGTAAAACTGTATATACTGAGCAACTACGTTATATCTATTGATATTGCTTCTGTCTTTATTTTATTGATTCTATTATTTCCGCAAATTCTAGGCTTACCTAGTCATAGAGACTAGGTGTCATCATGATACCTTTCGGAGGGTAAATTGGGTCGTGACAAGTTGGTATCAGAGCGTCAGGTTCATAGGAGTCACATGTCACAAGACGATTTATTAGAGTCTCGTGGATCGATGCGGAGACATTCGTATCTATCTTCGGGAGGCTATGTAACTGTTAAGAACAATCAAGTTCTTTGGAATTCCTTATTGTGCTAGTTACTGTCATCAAATTCTTAAACTCTATTCTATTCTTGCTTGCAGATGGTTCGTACCCATACCGAACGTACTGATGACCAGGCACCCGAGCCCCCAGTCAGAGCCACCGGAGGCAGGGGTCGGGGCAGGGGACGAGCACGCGGTGCAGCCCGAGCACTGGCCAGAGCAGAGGCAGATGAGCCCCCAACAACTAAATTTGGAGGGGAACATGAGGTCCCTATTGTCACTCCAGACCTCCAGGAGACATTGGCCCAATTATTGAGTGCTTTCAGTACTCTGTCTCAGGCAGGTCTACTCTCGATAGCTCCAACTACATCCCAGGCCGGAGGAGGTACACAAACTCCCGCGGCCCGTACTCCTACGCAGATAGTTCATATTGGGCAGGTTCCAGAGTATATTCCTATTCCCCCAGCGGCTCCAACTCAGCATGAGACTAGGATAGTTGTTCCTAAGGCAGAGTAGCTCCGACTTGAGAGGCACCTGAGTTCGGCGGACTAGCTTCGGATGACGCTCTGGGTTTTCTTGAGGGGTGTCATCGCATTCTTCGCACTATGGGTATTGCGGAGATGGGTGGGGTTTCTTTCACTGCTTTCCATCTGAGGGGAGCAGCTTATCAGTGGTGATGTGCTTTTGAGCTTAGTAGCCCGGACGAGGCAGCTTCACTTACTTGGGCTCAGTTTTCCGAGATGTTCTTACTTGAGTTTGTCCCTCAGAGCTTCAGGGATTCTTGGCGTGTAGAGTTTGCGCAGTTTCACCAAGGTGCCATGATTGTGTCAGAGTATGCAGTCTGTTTCAGTGATTTGCCTCGCCATGCACCAGCTTTGGTTGTCACTATTAGAGAGAGGGTTCAACGCTTTATTAACGGACTCCACCCCAGTATTCGGACCAGCATGGCTAGAGAGCTGAAGACCGATATTACTTACCAGCAGGCCATGAGTATTGCCTGGAGAATTAAGACTATGTTAGCCCAGGACAGGGAGGAGCGAGAGGCCAAGAGGTCTCGAGAGATTGATCATTTTTAGGAGCACGTGCACCAGCAACACGTTATGGTAGGGGTTTTGTGAGTCGCCCTGTTCATTCAGCTCTTCCAGCAGCCAGCGGTATTCCAGCTCCTCCTAGACCTCAGGAGCCTTATTATGCACCACAAGTATCTCAGGTGCCTCATGCTCAAGATGCTATCACCGTTCAGCCCAGCAGGCCAGCTCAGAGTCAGCAGCGGCCGCCACGTCCTCCGAGGGGTTGCTTTGAGTCAGGTGACCCTTATCATATGATTAGAGATTTCCCCAGAGCGAGAAGGGGCGCACTACCTCAGACTTATCAGGGTGCATCCCCTCAGATTTATCAGGCTCCACACCTTCCTCCAGGTCCTCCATCTATTCTTCCAGCCCCAGCTGCTACCCCACCACCTCAGACAGCTCGAGGTGGAGGTCGAGGTGGTTGAGGTTGCTCTAGAGGGGGAGGCCAGGCCAGGTACTATGCTCTTCCAGCCCAGTCTGAGGCCATTGCTTCAGATTCAGTCATTACAGGTATTGTTCCCTTTTGTCATAGGGATGCATCGGTATTATTTGACCCAAGCTCTACATATTCATATGTGTCTTCCTATTTTGCTCGGGATTCTTTGAGTTCCTCTATTTATGTTTCTACTCCGGTGGGAGATTTACTTGTTGTGGACCGTGTATATCGGTCATGTTTGATTACAATCAGTGGTTTTGAGAGCAGAGCTGATTTGCTACTACTCAGTATGGTAGATTTCGATGTTATATTGGGTATGGACTGGCTGTCTCCCTATTATGCTATTGTTGATTTTCACTCCAATACCGTGATGCTGGCTATTCCAGGATCTCCGAGGTTAGAGTGAAGAGGTTCCTTGGAGTATACTCCTCGCCGAGTCATTTCTTTCCTTAAGGCTCAGCGGATTCCCCGCCGAGTCATTTTTTTCCTTAAGGCTCAGCGGATGGTTGGGAAGGAGTGTGATGCATATTTGGCTTACGTGAGAGATGTTAGTACTGAGACCCCTACAGTGGAGTCAGTTCCAGTTGTCAGAGACTATTCTGATGTATTTCCTGCTGATCTTCCGGGTATGCCACCCGATAGAGACATTGATTTAGGCATTGATTTGTTGTTGGGCACTCAGCCCATTTCCATTCCTCCTTATCGCATGGCTCCTCCTAAGTTGAAAGAGTTGAAGGAGAAGTTATATGTTTCTTGAGAAGGGATTCATCAGGCCTAGTGTATCACCTTGAGGCGCTCCAGTATTATTTGTGAAGAAAAAGGATGGCTCGATGCGTATGTGTACTGATTACCGTAGCTGAATAAGGTGACAGTGAAGAACAGGTACCCATTGTCTCGCATTGATGATCTATTCGACCAGTTATAGGGTGCTAGAGTGTTCTCCAAGTTTGATCTACGTTCGGGCTATCATCATCTGAAGATTCAGGAACCGAATATCCCGAAGACTGCCTTCAGGACCAGATATGGCCACTATGAGTTCCTCATTATGTCATTCGGGCTGACCAACGCCCCAGCAGCCTTCATGCACCTGATGCACAACATATTTCAGCCTTATCTTGATACTTCCGTCATTGTGTTCATTGATGACATTCTGGTGTATTCTAGGTCCCAGGAGGACCATGAGCAACACTTGGGGACCGTGCTTCAGACATTGAGGGAGAAGAAGTTGTATACCAAGTTTTCTAAGTGTGAAGTTTGGCTTGATTCTGCGGCATTCTTAGGCCATGTGGTGTCTTCGGATGGGATCAAAGTAGATCCGAAGAAGGTGGAGGTGGTTCAGAGTTGGCAAAGACCATCCTCAGCTACTAAGATTCGCAGTTTCCTCGGTTTGGCTGGGTATTATCGCCATTTTGTTGAGGGATTTTCATCCATTTCAGCGCCTATGACCAGACTGACCTAGAAGGGTGCATCTTTTATATGGACTGAGGAGTGCGATGAGATCTTTCATAAGCTCAAGACAGCCCTGACTATCTCTCCTGTGTTGGTTTTTCCTACCGGTTCCGGATCCTATATAGTTTATTGTGATGCTTCGAGGAATGGCATGGCAGCGGTGTTGATGCAGGATAGTAGGGTGATTGCCTACGCATCCAGGCAGTTGAAGGTCCATGAGAAAAACTACCATGTTCATGATCTCGAGTTGGCAGTGATTGTCCATACCCTGAAGATATGGCGCCATTATTTATATGGTGTTCCCTGTGAGATATTCATGGATCACCGGAGTTTACAGAACATATTCAGGCAGAAGGATCTAAATTTGCGCTAGCATAGGTGGTTAGAGTAACTAAAGGACTATAACATCACTATATTATAGCACCCAAGGAAGGCCAATGTGGTGGCCGACGCCTTGAGTCGCCGGGCGGAGAGTTTGGGGAGTTATGCATACCTTCATGTAGCTGAGAGGCCTCTAGCCTTAGATGTTCAGTCCTTAGTCGGTCAGTTCGTGAGATTGGATCTTTCTGAGCCTTGTCGGCTATTAGCTTGTGTGGTTGCTCGATTTCCCTTCATGACCGTATCGTAGAGCGCCAGTATGATGATCCCCACCTTTTGGTTATTTAGGATAAAGTCCGGCGGGGAGATGCCAGAGATGTGACTATAGGAGAGGATAGGGTGATGAGGATGCAGGGCCGTATCTGTGTGCCCAACGTAGATAGGCTTCGGGAGTTGATTCTTGAGGAGGCCCATATTTCGCGGTATTCCATCCATCAAGGTACCGCGAAGATTTACCAGGATCTGAGACAGCACTATTGGTGGCGAAGGATGAAGAAGGATATAGCAGAGTTTGTAGCCAAGTGTCTCAACTATCAGCAGGTCAAATGTGAGCATCAGAGACCGGGAGGGGTACTTCAGCAGATTGAGCTTCCAGAGTGGAAGTGGGAGCGGATCACCATGGACTTTGTGGTGGGACTTCCTTGGACTTTGAGGAAGCATGACGCTATTTGGGTGATTGTGGATCGGCCGATTAAATCAGCCCATTTCATTCTGGTACTGACTACATATTCATCCGAGAGGTTGGCTGAGATTTATATCAGAGAGATTGTTCGCCTCCACGTTATTCCAGTATCTATCATTTCAGACAAAGGTACACATTTCACTTCACGATTCTGGAGATCCGTTCAGCAGGAGTTAGGCACCAGGGTAGAGTTGAGCACATCTTTTCACCCTCAGACGCACGGGCAGGCCGAGCGCATGATTTAGATCCTCGAGGATATGCTCCGTGCCTGTGTGATGGATTTTGGAGGGTCTTGGAGGGTCATGGGATCGATTCTTGCCTCTGACAGAGTTTGCTTACAACAACAGCTTCCAGACTAGCATTTAGATGGCGCCGTATGAGGCATTGTTTGGTAGGCGGTGCAGGTCTCCCGTGGGATGGTTTGAGCCGGGCGAGGACCGATTGTTGGGTACAGACTTGGTTCACGATGCCCTAGACAAGGTGAAGGTGATTCAGGAGAGACTTCTCACAGCTCAGTCCAGGCAGAAGAGCTATGCGGATCGGAAGGTTCGGGACTTTGCATTTATGGCTGGTGATCGGTTTTTGCTTCGGGTATTGCCTATGAAGGGCGTCATGAGGTTCGGGAAGAAAGGCAAGATGAGTTCGAGATTTATTGACCCTTTTGAGGTGTTGCGACGGGTTGGGGAGGTTTCTTATGAGCTAGCCCTGCCTCCCAGCCTAGCAGTGGTTCATCTGGTGTTCCACGTCTCCATGCTCCAGAAGTATCACGGTGACCCAACTCATGTCTTGGATTTCAGCTTAGTCCAATTGGACAAGGATCTATCATATGTTGAGGAGCTTGTGGCTATATTGGACAGGCAAGTCAGAAAGCTCAGGTCAAAGGATATTGCGTCAGTAAAGGTTCAGTGGAGGGGTCAGCCGGTCAAGGAGGCGACTTGGGAGACCGAGCAGGATATGCGGAGTCAGTACCCTCATCTTTTTCAGCCTCCAGGTATGTTTCTATTCTCGTTCTGGGACGAACGATCTTCTTAAGAGGGGGAGGATGTAACGGCCCGACCGGTCGTTTTAAGAATTTGCACCCCAATACCCTATTTACCGCTTCTCCCATGTCTTTTTATTGTATTGGAACTTATCGGTGCGTTGAGTGATGAGATCCCGGAATGGAATTATGTCGACTCTGTTAGCTCCGTTGGGTGATTTCAGGGTTAGGAGCATACTCGGAGTGTGTTTTCGAGGTCGGTTTTGAATTTAGGCTTGAATTGGCGAAAGTTAGAAATTCGGTGAATTCGACCGATAGGTGAGATTTTGATATCGGACTCGGAATGAATTTTCGGATGTGACACCAGGTCTGTAATGTCGTTCATGACCTGTGTGAAAAATTTGAGGTCATTCGGATGCGTTTAGACGTGTTTTGGCATCAGATGTGAATTCTAGAATTTGTTTTAAGTTCTTAGGCTTGAATCTATGCATAATTGATGATTTTGATGTTATGAGATGTGTTTTAGGGCTCGAACAAGTTTGAATGAGGTATTAGAGTTTTTTGGTAGGTTTGGTTGAGGTCCCAGAGGCCTCGGGTGTGTTTCGAGTGCCCAAACGGGCATATTTGGCCTACGTCCTTTGCTGGTTTTTCTGGTGTTACAGCAGCAGGTAAGTGTTCTCTGCGATCACGTGAATCAGTCCGCGATCGCATAGTGTTATATGGGGGTGGTCAGAAATGTGTGATTCGCGATTGCGGAAGTCCATCCGCGATCGTATTGTTCTGGCCAGTTGGTCTCTGCGATCGCGTAAGGTATCCTAAGGCTGGGTGAGGTGCAGTGTTTTTCTCTACGCGGTTGCATGGTCTCAGACGCGATCGCATTGCTGTAGGATCAGAAGGTCCGCAATCGCAAACCTTTAATCGCGATCGCGATGAAGGAATTTTGGGCGCGTGTTTCATTACCCTCCACGATCGCGACCCATTGTACGCGATCGCAAATTCCTGGGCAGATTAATAAAACCCCAAATCCGAGGGTTTATGCCATTTTCATATTTTTGAATTTGAGAGCTCAGGAATGGCGATTTTTGAAGACTTTTGCACCTGGGTATTGGGTAAGTGATTTATATCCCTTATAGATCATATTCCATGATTCCAATCTTAAATTCAACCTCTAATTTCGAAAATTATGGGGAAAATGGGATGAACTTCATAGATCGAATTATTGAGTTTTGATTAGTATTTGACCTCCGATTTGAGAGATTCTTATATGGTTAGACTCGTGAGTGAATGGGTATCCGAAAAATGTAAATTTTACCCGATTCCGAGACGTGGGCCTAGGGGACTTTTTGGGAGAATTTTCTAAATTCGCGTTCTAGCTTATAAATAATGAGCTATCTTGTTCCCTTTAAGTGATATTTACACCGTGCAACCGATTTGAATATATTTGGGCCACCCGGAGTCCGATACTCGTGGAAAGAGCTTGGTATTGAGTTGATTAGCGTTGTCCAAGTAAGTGGCTTGCCTAATTTTGTGTTGGGGATCTTCCCTTAAGAATTTTTATACTAATTTTGTTATGTGGACGCCGTGTACGCGAGGTGACGACTGCGTACACGGGTCATTTTTGCTAAACTCCTATTTTTCTCCCATGAATACGCTCATTTTCATTCATATATTATTGTTTCCTATCTTAATTGAGTAGATAGCCTAAGTGTAAGCATGCCTACCTGTTCTGACTTGAATTCCTCTTATTTGCTACTAGTCACATCATTCTTAGGTATTTTTACGCTATCCTTACCTGTTGTTTTTCCTGGATTGTTTACTTAATCCATAATTGACATACTTTTATTTGGCATATTTAAATTGGGACTACGGACCGAGATCTGGGAGCTTTCCCCCTGTATTGCATTCATATTTAAATTGGGACTACGGATCGAGATCCGGGAGCTTTCCCCTTGTATTGAGATGCATATTTAAATAGGGACTACGGACAGAGATCCGAGAGGTTTCCCCCTTTACTGCATAGCATATTTAAATTGGGACTATGGACTGAGATCCGGGAGCTTTCCCCGTGTACTGCATTGCACATTTATTGTTGAGATATATGTTGTGCTGAGCAGAGGGCTCTCTTTATGTTATTAAATCTTTCCGTTTCCGTTAAACCTATTTATCATTGCTTGTCTATCTTTCACTGTTTTAAAAATTGTATATTGGCTTGTTTTACACACTCGGTAAGGCCTCCACCTGACCTCGTCACTACTTCACTGGGGTTAGGCTTGGCACTTACGGAGTACGGAATATGGAGTACTCATGCCTTTTCCTGTGCATGTTTTCCCCATGTGCAGATCCAGGTACCAGCACTTAGTATCGTGGCTAGGAGTTGTCTACCAGCAGCTAGGAGACCGCAAGGTAATTCTGCCGCGTCTGCAGAATCCCATGAGTCCCCTTCTACTCTAGCATAGGCATAGAAAGGCTTGTACATTTTCCCGTCGTTTCATTGTATAGAGCCATTTTTGTTAAAGAGCTTGTGACTATGGTGACATTCCGGGTTTTGGGAAGTAAAACTGTATATGCTCAGCAGCTACGTTATATCTATAGATATCCTTTCTGTCTTTATTTTATTGATTCTGTTATTTCTGCAAATTCTAGGCTTACCTAGTCATAGAGACTAGGTGCCGTCACGATACCTTTCAGAGGGTAAATTGGGTCGTGAAAAAAGCTCCCGGATCTCTGTCCGTAGTCCAAATTTAAAAAGGTGATGCAGTACAGAGGGAAAGCTCCTGGATCTCTGTCCGTAGTCCCAATTTAAATATGCAGTGCAGTACAGGGGGAAAGCTCTCGGATCTCGGTCCGTAGTCCCAATTTAAATATGCAAAGCAGTACAGGGAGAAAGCTGTCAGATCTCGGTCCGTAGTCCTAATTTAAATCTTCAATGCAGCCACTGAGGAAAATAACCAGAATGCGACAGAAACAACATATATTACCGGCGCAAAAGCAAAGAAGACCGAATGCAAAGTACGATGAGCAAATCAATACAAGGATCTAAATCACAAAAATGAAAAAAAACTCACTCATAAGAAGTAGCCGCTGAAGGGAATGCCAAGCACAAAGAGAAAGCAGCATAACAACGGGAAAACAAGGCAAACATAGCAATGATTCTATATATTCAAGTTCGCAACAAAGAAACCAAATCATCCCGGCAAGGGAATCAGCTATAACCAATCTCACTTAGACAATTAGCTTTACCGAATAAACTCAGTTTGAACAAATGCTCAGTAACTAGGTAGCATCAAAGAAATACCATCAACATGGGCAGTCATCAATTAAACCTAAGTAGTACTTAAGGGGAGAGTCATTTAAATCACAATGTACGACTCACGGGCATGCTTGACCAACGTGTAGATATTCCAATTACTTGTTAGACAACTATAGGGAGAGATTATACTAGTTTTTGCCACATAGGCAGCGTATGAAGAAAGATATAGTATAACGGTAGGAAAAATAAAGTCTTCATTTAAGTCAATTAAATCATATAAGAAACAAGGAATGCTAGGCAAGTACTTCTAACTTGAGCAGGAAGAGATGAAACTAGAAATCAGGAATTAAAATATAACAACTTCAATTCATATACGGGGAACATAAGGACCAAAAATACCTAAAGGGAAATCTATTTGCCAATAATTCCGAGTACGCACTCGTCACCTCGCGTACGTGGACTACAATCAACATAGAAGACTCAATCCTAAGGAGTAGTTCCTCCACACAAGGTTAGGCAACATACTTACCTCAAAGACGACAAACCAGTACTCAAAAATAGACTTCTCATGTGGGAAGGCCTCCGGACGACTCAAAATCAACTAAAACAACTTCAAAGTACATATAAAACATATAAGGAACGATTCCGAATAATAGAGTTTCAATCTTTGCAAATTTATAAAAATCGACCCAAAGTTCGACCCCCTGGGCCCGCACCTCGAAACCCAAAAAAATTTACAAATTTTGATTACGCATTCCGATACGAGTTCACCCATACTAAATTTATCCAATTCCGATAACATTTGGTCATTTATATCATGAATTTTCATTTTAGAAATTTTCTTTCAAAACCCACAATCCCCTCAACCCAAAACACAAATTAAATGATAAAAACAAGAACTATTTCATGAAATATATTTAATTCTAGTGGAAAAACACTTACCCATTCGATTTGTGTGAAAACCCCTCAAAGAATCTCCCAACTTCGAGTTCTAGAAGTCAAAATACGTTTAAAATGGTGAAACCCTTGATTTTGCAAACTTATATTCTGCCCAGGTGTTTTATGAATCGCGATCGTGGGAATCGAGGCGCGATCGCGTAGAAGGAATTGGTTGCTGGTGTAAGATGTGCTACGCGATCGCGGGAAATCTTATGCGATCGCGTATAAGGGGCATGCTGGCTTTTGCGATCGCGGATGGAGTTATGCGATCGCAGTGAATGAAAAATTGGGGGTCCAAAGAAACACTATGCGATCACGACTTCATCTATGCGATCGCATAGAAGGAAACCAGATGACAGGTTCAGCAGTTCAAAAATAGGGAAAATGGACCTGGAACCTATTTGAAACACACCTGAGGCCCCCGGGACTCAAAACCATATATGCACACAACCTCTACAACATCCTACGGACTTATTCGTGTAATCAAATCACCAAAATAACATCATAAACATCGAATTAAACCTCAAAATCCATGAAATTTCTCAAAACTTCTTTAAACATCAAATTTCGCATTTAAGGTCCGAATCACGTCAAACTAAGTCTGTTTCTTACCAACTTTCACAGATAATACATATAAGTCATATTGAACCTGTACCGGGCTCCGAAACCATGATACGGGCCCGATATCACAGGTTTCACCTCAAATTTCATTTTCAAATATCTTATATTTTTCAGAAAAAAATTCTCTTACAAAATTCATTTCTCGGACTTGGGACCTCGGAATTCGATTCCGGGCATACGCCCAAGTCCCATATTTTCCTACGGACCCTCCGGGACCGTCAAATCACGGGTCCGGGTCTCTTTACCAAAAATATTGACCGAAGTCAACTTTATTCAAATTTCTAATTCAAAATTATTATTTTTATCAATTTTTCATAGAAAGGCTTCCCGGCTACACGCCCGGGATGTGCATGCAAATCGAGGTGAGATAGAGGGAGGTTTTCATGACCTCGAAACACAGAATTAACTAGAATATACAGGATGACCTTTTGGATCATCACACTTGTACTTGCATAACTTTCAGTCTTTGAAACGACCATAACACCACTATTTTGTGTCTCCTTAAACTCTTCACTTTGCTTCGTTCGAAACCGATACATGTTATTTATGTCGAACGCATTAAATCTTTTCGCAATAAAACTAGGCCCTTGCACAAGGACTTTAACATCCTTTAAGATGTTAGATGTGGCTTCCTGCTCCTTTACCTAACCAAATAGAAAGATACAACTATAAATATAGATATTTCTACAAGGACAATAAGTTAATGTAGCCAACGATTTAATCACTTACTTGCTCCTTGAACCACTCATGAAATATATCAAAATGCATACGGTCAAGTTGATGTTGTGTCAAACGACACTTACGATGTGATCTTTTGATTTCAACAATATGTTCCCTATTGATGTAACTCGCATATATTATTTTGTTATCAATAAGTCATGCATATATTCACTAATAGATATAATACTTACTTTTTATAATTCTCAACCACCTCTGAATCGCAATTGAAAAGCACATGTCGATGTCCTTGTAACCATGTTTTCTCATCCAACTCAAATACATATACTCCACCATATGACTCCCCAACAATAGGAAAAAGTCATTTCTCTTTACTAGTAACATGCTCAATGTCGTCATTGCATTTTCTTGAGCAATAAAATCCTAAGTCTCCACCCTCCAGATATTGTGAGAAAAATGCCAAGCATTCATTTGCCATATATTCCTCTGCTATTGAACATTCTGGGCATGCACGATTACGAACATATGATTTTAACGTACCCAAGTACCTATATGAAATAAAGTAATGTTATTAGTTTGATATTATAATATTTAATAACTAAGTATATCTAATAAAAATTCACTGATATTCTCCATACCTCTTAATTGTGTATATCAGTGATAATGTACTGGCCCCACATGTTTAGCCTCAAATGCCAAGTGAATGACCAAGTGTACCATAACAGTAAAGAATCTTGGAAGAAAGAGTTTCTCCATATTAGACAATATTTCTGGATTTTTTTCTTCAAGTAACTTTAACTTATTGTCACGACCCCAAATCCTAACCGGTCGTGATGTCGCCTATCGAGGAACTAGGCTAGCCGACTACCGCATGTTCACATTTTCTTTTGAAAATCCCATTTAAGTTTCAAGAAATTCATAACAATATATAGAAAATTTACTTAACATAATAGGCAAATTTTATATACAGTACTGCCATCCTCAAAACTCGGAGCCAACATGTCATGAGCATCTAGTGAAATAAGCCAAAATAAAGTATTATGATACAAAACTCCGAATCAAAGCTAAATACAACAGGAAGGGAAAGCAGAGATGTTGCGAACGCTGAACAGCTACCTCGATATCCCCACGATTCGGATCTGCTGCGATATATATATAAAAGCTAATGCTCGATATCTGCTCCTGAATCTGCACACAGAGGTGCAGGGAGTAATGTGAGTACGCCAACTCAGTAGTAATGGAAATAAATCAAGTCTAAGTAGCAAGGAATCACATAAAATCAATGCCATCAAGTTACAATATACATAGCCTTACTTTCCAATAGTATACATAGATATACGAAATCATCATGCCTTAGAAATCAACTTCATAAAAGTCCTTAAAACAATGTACATTTTTAACAACCTTAAAACAAAGATTTGGTATGCAAATGAATGTAGTAAAATCATAGTATCCCCTCGGGCAAAAACATGTTTCATAATCAGCCCCTCGGGTATGCCTCACAATCTCTCAGCACCTCACAATCACTCACCACCTCACAACCACTCATGCCTCCCAATCACTCATCACTCGCACTCGGTGCGCTCACTGGGGGTGTGTATAGTCTCCGGAGGGGCTCCTTCATCCCAAGCGCTAATATCACTCAGCACCTCACCATCACTCTTGGCCCTCGGCCACACTCGGTGGAACCACTCGAAAAGCCCCTCAGGCGAAGTAATAGAACGGGGTACTCGACCCGAAAATATAATTTTAATGCTCATGTAGTGTAAATCATGTTGAGTTTCAAATAAAACAGTATGCACAATGTTGCTGAGTAAAATCATCAACAAGTAGTGAGCAAAACAACAGTAAAACAGCCTCGAAGGGTCTAAACAGATCGGCACGAGGCCCCAAACACGGCTTATAGCCCATATATTTCACAAATCTTTAGAATATAATTTAACATAAGATTTTGAGTAAATATGCAACTCATTAGTTGTCGCGGAGAGGACCTAGTCCCATCCAAAAATCAGTACGCGCCACACATTCGTCATCCGACATGTGCGCCATTCTAAATTCAGTGAGAAAATAATGTAGTCTGGGGTTCCATACCCTCAGCACAAGATTTAAGACCATTACTTACCTCTATCGGGCCGCGACACTAGTCTGCTATGCCTTTGCCCCTCAAATTGGCTTCCCGATTTCTCCGAATCTAGCCAAAACCAGTTAACATTATCAATATATACTCAAGGAACACAACCCAATCGAAAATCACTAATTTTAATCAAAAATCTCGAAATTCGACCAAACTCGAGCCCCGGGCCCACGTCTCAGAATTCGATAATTTTTACATCACTAGAAACCTCATCCTCCCACGATCCTATACATACCAAGAACACTAAAATCGGACCATAATTGCCATTCCAAAATCTCAAAAGAAATCCCAATTCTTTCCTCCCATTTTTCCAACTTTTTCCTACTCAAATCCTTAAATTTTCAAGCCTAATCCTAAAAAAAATAGCATAGCAATGGGATTAACAACCAAAGAACTTACCTTTGCCGAATAACCTTGAATTTTTCTTTCAAAATCACCTTCAATGGACTCCTCCCGCATGCAAATTTATGAAAAATAAGAAATTTCGTGGAGGGGTCCTTTTTATACTGTTCTGCCCAATCATTTCCGCACCTGCGGACAACTGGCCGCACCTGCAGACCCGCACCTGCGGTCCCAGGTGCGCACCTGCGAAACTCACTTAACGGTCCAATTCCCGCGCCTGCGACCACTTTTCCGCACCTGTGGCATCCGGTGCGATGCACCTTCCGCACCAGCGACATCGCAGGTGCGACAAACTCCTCGCACCTGCGGACCTCTCCTTACTCAGCCAAATCTCGCACCTGCAGCCTTTTCTCCGCTCCTGCGGAACCACACCTGCGGCTCCCCTTCCACAGGTGCGAAAACACCATAAACCTGCAGATTTCCAAAAATCACTCCAAACTTCACGTCAACCATCCGAAATCAATCCCGAGCCCCTAGAGGCCCGAACCAAACATACCAACACACCCCATAGCATTATTCCAACTTAGTCGAGCCTTTGAAACACCAAAAACAACACAAAAACACTAAATTTACATCAAATTCAAGCCTAAAAACTTTGAAACTTCTAAATTTCGCCAACTACGCCGAAACCAACCAAAACACCTCTGATTGACCTGAAATTTTGAAGACATATCCAAAATGACATTATGAACCTTCTCAAACTTCATGAATTCCATTCGACCCCGATAGCCTATTTTCCACTGCCGACCGGAAATCGCCAAAAACTAACTTTCGCCAATTCAAGCCTAATTCTACACCGGACATCACAAAAATATTCTAAACATACTCCTAAGTCCCAAATCACCTAACGAAGCTATTCGAGCCATAAAATCTGCATTCCGAGGTCGTTTACCAATAAGTCAACTTTTAGTTGACTTTGTCAACTACTAGGCTACTTTAAAAAGGCTAAATGCCTAAACTCTCACCATAACCACTCCGGACCCAAACCAACTGATCCAACACATTAAAAACAAGATAACGGTATATAAAAAATGTAGAAATAAGGGAAATGGGATAAATCTTACGGAACGACCGGTCGGGTCGTTACACTCATCTAGTTTTAGCTCTTTGCTACACAGAACACTAAAGAATGTGCATAGTTCAATTATAACTGAACTGAATCTTTTATCTATTGATCTCCGCAAGGCAAGAGGAAGAAGCTCTTGCATTATAACATGGAAATGATGAGTTTTTAGCCCAGATATCTTTCGTTTGCAAATGCAACGTAAGATATTAGATGCATAGTCATGTGGAAACTTGGAATTTGTATTACTTCATAAAATAACTCATTTTCCTTCAGAGACATTGTGAAGAAATTAGCAGGAAGATATGCTCTCCCACTAGCTCGATATTGAGGCCATAAGCTTGGTCTTATTTTCATCTCCTTCAAGTCTAGGCGAGCTTCTAAGTTGTCTTTAGATTTTTTACCAAGATCCAATAGTGTATAAATTAAGTTATCACATACATTTTTTTCTATGTGCATCACATCAAGATTATGGCGCACCAAGTTAGACTCCTAAGGAAGATAAAAAAAATGCTCCTCTTTTTCCATGTGTTTTCATAACCCCACTTACCCCTTCACTCGACTGGCTGAGAGTAAATTTTATATCTTTAATTTGATTCAGCACTAGTGACCCAGATACTGGACAAGGTGCAGGTCTTGTTTCTTTACTCCCATCAAACGATTTTGCATCATTCCGATATTTATGTCTCAACTTCAAGAAGCGTCGATGCCCCATGTAACAAAACTTTTTACCATGTCTGAGCCTTCTAGATTGAGTGTTTATGTTGCAAGAAGGGCATGCAAACCGGCCATAAGTGCACCATCCAGAGAGATTACCATATGATAGAAAATCATTTATAGTCCACATGAGAGCTGCTCGCATTTGAAATATCTTCTTAGTAGAGGCATCATATGTTTCTACCCCGACATCCCATAATTCATTTAACTCTTCTATTAAAGGTTGCAAAAAGACATCAATATTGTTGCCAGGCGCTTTCGTTCCAGGAATAAGCAAGGACAGAATGAAGAATTCTTGCTTCATGCACATCCATGGTAGAAGATTATATTGCATTAAAATAACTGACCATGTACTATGAACAGTTCGCATTGTACCAAATGGATTAAACCCATCAGAAGCTAATCCCAGGCGGATATTGCGAGGATCTATAGCAAATTCGGGATATTTACTATCAAAACGCTTCCAAGCTTTAGAATCTGCAGGATTTCTTAGAACTCCATCTTTGTTGCTCTCTCATGATGCAATCGCATTGCTTTAGATGTTTCTAAAGACGATCTTTACAGCCTTGTCTTTAAAGGAAAATACCTTAGGACCTTGGCTGGAATTTTTTTAACATTATTTTTCCATCTCGAAGCCCCACAAATTTTGCACTCATTAACATCCTTATTAGCAAACTCTTTCTTAAAAAGCATGGATTTTTTCATATTTTAAGCCCAAGCTTTCAACTATCTTTTTGGTCTCATAGAAAGAAGGAGGCAATGTTTCCCCTTCAGGCAACACATCCTTCAATAGTCCAAGCAAAGAAATAAAAAATTCGTTTGACCATTTGAACATGCATTTTGTACAATAGATATGCAGCAAAAAAGACAGTTTGCTAAACTTCTTGCATCCAGGATATAGTTCTTCATTAGTCTCCTTCATGAGCCATTCAAACCTATCCACCTCTGGATGAGGTTGATTTCCAGATGGATGAGCAGTATTATCTTCTAGGTTTGGTTCCATCTGACCTCTTTCACTAACATCAGTCTCCATGAATTGTGTAAAGCCTCCAAAGACATCACGTATCATTCCTCTCATATCATCGCCCCTTAAATTTGATTGGCGGCGATTATTTACTTGAACATTATTTGATGCCTTTAGAGAATCCCCATGACAAAACCAAGTATCATATGAAGATATAATACCATTAACCACAAGATGATCATATGATGTAGCCCGATTTACTTGTGGATAAGGACACATTCCACACACAGACATAAAATTTTCTCTCCATCTTGTTTTTCAGAAAAGGCGTGGTTTAAAAAATCTTCTACCCCATTCAAGTATTCTTTACTAACTCTGTCACAATACATCTATCTCTTATTTCTAGGAATGTCCATGACATTCAAGATATTCTTTTCTTTTCTGCAATTATTAAAAGAGCTAAAAATACATTAGTAAAAAGAGGAAAAATTCTTAGTGAATTAAGAAACGAGGAAGAAGAAGACAAGATAAAAGATAATCGAGGTTGATTCCATCATAAATAACTAACTACATGTAACTCATTTAAATTGATTTAAGTAACAAATTTGAATGAGTTGTTCATTCAAACAAAGGATTAAATGGCAAAATCCTCATTCATATTACTAGCAAGGATGAACTCACAGAGAAAACGAACCAATTTTAATAACGACAATCTAACAACTAAAATGTCTTTGCATAGAAAGATTTATAAAAATAAAACTTATATTCTCTTGCTACACATGTAATTCAGTTAAATAAGAGTTTTCCTCAAAATTATCACTTCTAAACTTATAAAGTGAGACACTTCAAACTGCTACCTTAGATTAGGCTGTTTGGACATGCAATAGAATTCTAGTTTTAATTTAAAAACAACGACTGAACCTATGAACGAGATATGTGAGACATAAGAAAACACATACTAAATTAATATTTGCATTACTAACTTACGGTAGGTGAGATAACATAAATTAACTTATCATTCTAGCCGGAGAGTTTAATATTTAAATGAATAGTTTTAAAATTGATCATTTTTTTCTTAACAAGTAGCAATCTTAAAAGACATTCACCTAGCATATCAATCATTGAGTAATGCTTTCGTGATTTAAAGTGCAGAAGGCAAAACTAGAACTAACAATATTTTTATAACGAATCCATGTCACAAATATATCTGGAAAAAATTAACATAGTCAAATCAATAGAGCATTAACACGAAGAGATATCGAAAGCTAACAAACCGAATAGTTCACATCCGCTTAAGTTCACAATTCAAATAGAATTACTTTATGCATAAATTAACCGAATTTTCTTTAAGTATAGTATGCTATAAATAACTTTTAACAATCGAAAGTAAACATATAACATTAGGGAAAACAAAGGAATCAATTCAATCAGTTTCCCTCCAATTTAACAACATCCAATCACAAATCACTACATAGCTGACACAAAAAAATTATCACACAAACTCCCATAGTTAGACATCACACATCGGCTTAGGCTCAAGAGTTTGGGTACCTGGTAAGAAGAATACTTTGACAATGAAGATAAAAAAGTGAAGGAGAAGAACAATTTTAGCAACAATCTCGAAACCTGCATAAAAAGAGAAGATTGAGAGTTAGACAACAAAGATATCAACTTTTTAAAGCAACAGTAAACAAATTAGACATTTGGTTGATTTCCTCCTTGTATGCTTAAATCTTTACCTTATCACAAAAAATTTGCTCAAACTTATTGTCTACAAGCATTTCCTTCAAACAGTAAAGCTAAAGCAAACATATTATTTTAGTAGACTACAATATTTTATTTTCAAACATTGCTAAATTTAAAGGTAGGATCATTGCTTATACAGAAATATAAGAAATCTCTTATAATAAGATTTAGCAATATATCTCATAGAGATTTCTAACTTGTAATTAACTGAATCTAAAAGTTTAAGCAATTGCAATCCCAGTTTCTCGGCACAAAAATGCTAAGAGCTACATAAGAAGCACATCAGATGTGATAAAGTGTAGTTTAAACTCTAAAGTGAATAAGTAGTTGAAAACTTCGCATATCAAACAGAAAACAGGACTATCAAGAATGGAAAAATTCCGTTATACATGTCCCTAATCCATATTAGGCACTCACTCGGATGATTTCAACAAATCGAAAAGAAACCAAACTACATATGTGAAAAAAAAACCGTTTAATTGAATTTAATTAAAATTTTGAAATGAACTAAACTGAACATGAACATCTAACATAATAGATGTGCGCAAATACAATTCAAGAAAGATGGAACCTGGATCTCAATCGGAGATGTCCGGACAATGTGAGATTGTTATTGTTATTCTTGAAAATATTTGAAATTTCCCTATTTTGGCGTCCAATAATCCTCAATTTACAAATGTAAAATTTCTTTTCCAAGAGAAAGATTAGTCAAATGTAACGACCCGGTCGGTCATTTTAAGAATTAGCGCCCCGATCCCCTATTAACCGCTTCTCCCATGTCTATTTATGTTATTGGAACTTGTTGGAGCATTGAGTGATGAAATCCGGGGTGATTTTTGACACATAGTCCATAAATGTGAAATTTAGCTTTAGAAATCTGGTCGTAGCTAGAGCTGTGTGAAGAAGGATCTGGTCGTGCCCTGTCGTGTCCTGTCCGTGTCCTGTCCTGCCCTGTCGTGTCCTGTCCGTGTCCAGTGTCGTGCCACGGCCACGCCCTGCTGTGCCCTGTCGTGTCCTGTCCGTGTCCTGTCCGTGCCACGGCCACGCCCTGCCGTGCCCTGTCCGTGTCCTGTCTGTGTCCTGTCCGTGTCCTGTCCGTGTCCTGTCCGTGTCCTGTCCGTG